>JAODLL010065909.1:0-17323 GCA_026546735.1 Forbesichthys agassizii
TGTGTGTGTGTGTGTGTGTGTGTGTGTGTGTGTGTGTGTGTGTGTGTGTGTGTGTGTGTGTGTGTGTGTGTGTGTCGTTTTCTGGGATGGTTGTTGAGTGCCAGCCAAGCAGAATGAAGTACTTGGCCACATCTGAAAACCAAGTCTCCCTCCTCCAGCCTCTCTCAACATCTCTCACTGGGCAACAGGCCCAAAGGCTGATAAAACATGCTCTCCTTTTACAGGATCTCACATCTTTCTTGCTGATCCCTAAAATAAAGTAGTTAAAATTATGTCTTATGAAGCTCACTTAATGTAAATAATGGGTAATTAAAATGGTTTTATTAAATGTACCTCACTGCATTTTCAGGACAGCTGTAAATGACTCAATGGCCCCTTGCTTTGCAGTCGTTGCTTACCAACTGGGTTGCACATACACAACATCTGGATGCCATGAAACTTGCTTCAAACAGAGAAAGAACATCATCATTGGATATTCTTAACTCCCTGAGAGGTTGGTATTTATATTAAAAGTAGAGTTTGACTGTGGATACATTGTGGGGCAACTAAAACTGTTTTCAATTATTTAATTAGCATTAAAATATGATTAACAATCTAATTACAGGGGCCTCGGACTGATGCCTCTTTTTTAAAGAAAGAAAAAAAGTAGTATTTTTTGCATAATAAGAGTGCTGGCGGAATGTCTTGCATACACAGTACAGTAATAGTCAGTATAGATAAATGTCAGAGAGAGAAGGAATAGAGGAAGACCAGCAGAATTACAAGCAGCTAGAGATTGGGAGCAAGCAGCTTAGCCAGAGTTCAACATTACTTTCAATCGTCATACTGTCAAACTTTCACACACGTTGTAGGTCAAATTAGCATGGAAGAAGGGCGGGCGGGGGAGGGGTGGGGGGGAGAGATGATAAATGGGGCAGTGCATTCCATTTTCTAGCAGACTCCGTGAACCCCCAACAGCTCTTGGCTTACTGATGGCAAATGGTAGACTTTAAACAAATAAACAAAGCCATATCTGGATATGGTTGAGGGTGTCGTTCCTCCTCCCCCAGAGCTAGTTAAAGTAGCCATGCAGAACCATGCAGACTAGAGCCTGGTTTAGTGTGACAGTCTTTATGGAGAGCTGGGAATGACTTCCCCAGGCAAGACTAAAGGAAGGCAGTAAACTACAGTAGACCTGCACCCAATATAAATCATACTACTGCAGCGTGTGTTATGTGGGGGCAAAGCAATTGGTGGGGTTTGGGCAACAAAATAAGAACCAGAAGGCTCCACATTCACTGCACGTTTTTTGTTCTCCAATGGAGTACGTACTCCATTGTACGTAGCATGTACTCCATTTCTAGGATCAACCAATCTGACCAGTCGCTAACGTTTTGCTTGTAAAACAAGATGAAAGAATTGTGGGTATAGGCCTACAGCATATTTAAAATCACAGGTGCTATACCTGTTTCCACATGGCCTGGGGTTTCATGTTGCTTTGCTGACAGCATGTGGTTTTGCATGCGTGTCCGGCAGCTAATGTGTTGCAGGCTGTTGGAGCCAGCGTTCTCAGGCCTGCCCTCTGTTAGGGGAATTACATCTTCACATGTGGGGTTGTTTTTTTCTGTGAGTGGGGAGGAAGAATAGTTTCTCTGTTTGGTTTAGGAATCCTCTACAGCCACACTGACACACAGACCCAGAAACACACACTGCACCGTCAAACCACACGTTGTACTGACGAAGGCAGAGCGAAAGGAGAGAAGGAGAGGAGAGAGAGACAGACGAGACTCCTTTTGGCAATAAATACCCCAGCATTGTGCTCCAATGCAAAGTTTCAGTGGTGACGTGCGCTTGCAGATATGTAACATTTAGAACTGACTTAGTGAGACAGCTGTGAATATGGCAGCCATGCATTGGGGGAAGGTAACAGCACTGACTAATCGCCTGCCCATTTCTTCCCCTTACACCCTCTTTCTCTCCTTTACTAATGCATGCTCTCACTATCCATAACCTTGTGTTTGTCACAGCCATTGGTTATAATGAAGAAAATGTGCTCACTTAGCTGTTTTAAACCACGTGCACACAGCCCGTATCCAGCATGACATAAAGGCAGACGAGAAACATCCTCCCCTTTATTAAGTCAACAGCTGGCTCCCATTAGGGCTTGTTGTTCTATATCTACCCTGTTCCTAAACTCTGCTGTACCTCGCATTACCAAATGTAGCAGACCTTTCTCATGTTCCTGCTCCCATTCCCGACCTCAGAGAAACGTTTTACGCTGATGGGTTCGGGAACATTCTTTAGCGTTCATGTCCGGATCCAAGCTGCGCAGTGCGCTGTACTACTGGCATATGGAGACGGTCTCCCTGTGCTAACCACACACCACGTGACGCAGGGAGAGATGGGTTGGGGCGGAAGGTCTTGGGGCTGGAAGGCCAGTCTCAAAGGGCTTCTGGGTGTGGTGGGATAGCACTGGACAGGAAAGACGGGAGTAGATCAAGCTGCCCCTGGTCTCGTTCCACCGACTCAGATTCAGCCCCATGGGGGCTTCTCAGGAAGAAGAAGGCAGAAAGTCCCCCTCGCTCAAATAGAAAAACAGTAACTAACAATAAAATGCTTACGACTGTACAACACATAGACACAGTGTATACAGTACGCATCACATTTAAGAACTGATGAATACAGTGGTGTTTTAGGAATGTTTATGACTGATGTAAATACTCAGGTGAAAGTACCGCTTGCATTTTGTTCCCCACAAAATACACAGATGACTTTGAATGGTCGCTAAATCATCATGTAGCACATTAACAATATTGAGCTGCTCAAGATTGATATGTGCAAACAAGGCTGACAAAGAGGACAGATTATATCCAGAGGCCTTGGTTCTTGTTTGGTGCCCTTTGTTTCCTTGTCCGCCCACCCTGGGTGACCAGAGGAATGGCAGCAGTCTCCAAGCCAGTCTGACTGGACATAATTCTGCCTGAGAGAAAGGCAGGCCGATCCATATAGACACACACTCGCACGCACACGCACACACACACACAGAGTGCGAGTGTGTGTGTGGGCAGCCATTACAGACCAGGCCTTTAACAGCACAATGACAGCTGTGATAGAGGCGTGGCTGTAGAATCATTTTACTCTTAGTGAACAAAGAAATATTAATAACAATATTATTGACCATTGGCACATGGTTATCTGTATCAATGTATATTTTGGCTGATATATATAAAAGCTGATAAATGCATTTTGCCTCTATAGAATAGATGGATTTTATATTATCTTTTAAAACCATAATTATCGACATCCGGATCAGACCAACTCAACTAAATATGTTTCCTTGTAATATTAGAACACACTTCCTCTGGCCAGCTGTGGCTCTTCTCATATTCCAGCAGCACCATCCAATCAGAGCATCTCAAAGACATCTAAACGGCCAATCACAACAGGGACATGAAAGGCAAGCAGAGTACAACCACACCAGATTTGAGGTACAGGGACTTCTGGGTAACAGATGGAGATGATATTCTATCCGTGTAGTGGCTGGCCGTCTGCAAAAAAGTAACGGGAGTCGGGACTTTCTTGTTGTGGGTTTTCATCTGGGACAACATTTCCCCTGGGGGTACAGAGGCTGTGGCATGCTGCTATCTGGACTGACACCAACACAGATCTTACTCAAGATGAATCGTGGAACAATGGAAATTACAAGGTGGTTTTGTGTGTGCCACAACCCCAATTGCCTAATGATATATATTTAGGAGCCACTTTTATCCAAGCCACTTACAGTAAGCACAAGTGCCGGAGCAGGTAGTTTATGGAACACTGCTCAAGGATATTTAAAGGTACAGTCAGCTATTGTAAGCTTATTGTAATCTAATACACGTTTTGTTAAATTCACCAAATATCTCCTTGCATTCGCTAGCTTACTATTCTATGTGCGTATTAGAAAAATGATCAGGTACTTCTACACAGCCCTGGCTCCATAAATAGGAACATAAATAAAGTGGCAAACAACGCTCACAACAACAATTCCCTTGGCTTCGCAATGCAATTCAATGTGTGGGGCGGAGCTTCTGAGGGACGTCCGTGAAAATTTTTACACCAACAGGAGTAAAAAGGAGGCATCTGGCCTTTCAGTGATGTGACATCTCCCAGACGTATAGACTATCATGCCTCCTTATCCATTTATCAGGCAGGACTTAACATGATATTTAGTGAGAAATCAGCTGGAAGGACTTTACCTCCTCCTGCGAGGCATAGCGGGGGTCTTTGGGCTCCACTGACCAGTAACAGTAGTCAAAGCCAAACTCCAGAAGCTTCTCTCTGGAATCCACAGTGCCATCTGTACGTCCATCAAGCTACGTGGAGAAAGACGGACAGAAATACACGAGACATGATAATTAAAATCACAACAGAGATTCATTCATTTTGATGCAACCCCATTCTTGAGTGATAGCTAACAATTACTACCAATGCAAGGATTTAAAATGAGTAAGTTTAATGGTTTCAATGAGGGTAAAGGTACAGGAATTTGGATTAGTGACATCGCAGGTAAGAACCTTGACTTCACACATAAACATGAAACATGAAGTAAACAACAGGAAACCAAAGGAAAGATGTTTAAAGTCAGACACTGTTGATTATGGTTTATGTGTGCCACATAGACTGTAATTGCAAGTCATTAGCAAACAGACACAGCACTCCACCGGTTGTTAAGACACCTGTGTGCGTTTCCACTAAACATTGTTTTGTTTACAGTAAGAGGTTGTTGGACCGTAGCAAAAGACAACACAGCAGTCTTTGGACATGCCAAGCAAGGCAGAACCGTTACTCTGGACAACAATGGTTCATGGCCACTGAACTACACTGCTGAATAACTTCATATTTAGATGAGAGTCCAGATAAGATGCTGCTACATCCTTTATATTTTTAAACCTCACATAAGCAAGCTTAGTGCACATTGGCATATTAGGCTTAAGAAAATACAGTAATAACAATATATCTAGTACTTTATTATTAATCTCCAAAGGGGAATTCTCTTTGAAATGGCTTCCTCTGTGGAGATCCGAGCAGTGTTATACCGATTAGAGGTGTAATTTAAGCATGCAAACACAGGGGCTTAAATCAGGGTCTTCTAGTTAAAAGGCTGCACAATATCTTCAAACAAATGCTAAAGGATGACTTCACTCACATTACCTATCTAAACAACCTTTCTACTCTTTCATTTGCAGCATGAGGCAACTATAAGCTCTTGGATATCAATTACTTGCAGCCAATTGACTGGCTTGAAAGCATGACTGCTTAGCCTCGCGGTGGTATGACACTCAACAATGGCCTTACGGTGATAGACATTATCCAAGAGCAACACCGGCCACAGGCCTCTCTCTGGAACAATAGTGGTTTGGGACTCTCTTCACAGATCTAGTCTATCTTTATCTTTTTTGTATCCATTTATTCTCTTCTTTTCTGTTCTGTTGGTCGCTAATGCTCATGTTTTTCTTGCCGTTTGCAATCCACCATTTTTTCCTCCATCTCAGATGCTCCACAAATGTCCCTCTTTCCATAAATAATTATTCCCATGAGAGCCATGGAATCCTCAGGGTTTATCCTGTTCCCTGACAGAAGGAGGCCATATGTGACTTGTCTCTTTCACATTATTTATAACAAAGTCTCCCTTTCTTACTAGTGTAAACAGTTAGAGAAAAAAAACTGTTACTATTAAACGAACACAGAAAGTTCAGAAACTAAACCAAAGTTATGTTTAGTTTAAATGTGTTCTTAATTTGTTTACCGTTTGTTAATCTAGCAAAAACAATCTATTTGAGATATGATGTGAATATAGCATTCAAAAATCTTCTGACTTCAGCAGCTGGGCAAAGTTATATTTTCTCTGAATATTTAGAGACAAAAACAGTCTCCACACATACAGCAGCATTACAGCAGTGAATAGATTACAATGTCTGTTAGACCTAATGTGTCACAAACACTGACATCTGACAGAACAGGTTTCTAAAAACAGCTACGAGCATTTAGCTTCACTTTATTTATTTTTTTACAGTATATTTGGAAGCAACATTAAAAGGGTTAAGAAGTTAAACTAAGGGGGAAACTAATAATTCAGTAGGTCTACAGTAAGAGGCATTTCAGTAAGGTCAAGTGTGTTGTTATTGTGTCACTGACTGTATTGTATGTTTGTGGGGCATTCTGTGGTCAACATGGGTATGTGTAATTGCCACCCATTGAGCGCCCCTCTGTGTGTGTGTGTGTGTGTGTGTGTATGTATGTACTAAAGGGTATGTCAGAAAGCAAATAATACACAAAGTCAGCAGGAAGAAGCAAAACTGTAAACATCCTGTTACTGAGAAAGACACCCCCTGGAATCACTGGGACCATAACAAACGTGTGTTTGTAAAATGTACATTTGTGTTTGTATTTGAGGTATAGGCAAAGTATTGGTTCATAAAGAAATGTGCTTCCATCTTTATCCTAGATTCCTTTCATAAACCCTGACTATATAGATACACGGTTCCACTACCAGAACGAGATATTCCTCATCTGATTACACTGAAGCCTGATCTTACATGACAATGATTCATAACCCACTAAAATATATTGTCTATAAATATATTGAACATGCTGATTTAATAAGTCTACTACAGTCTTAGTCTACAGTAAAGTTTGAGCATTTAACATATTTTAGTACACAGCCTCACTCACACGCACACATATGTGTGTAGCAAATGTAGCCTGATTCAAGAACAATACAATTCTCACCTTCACATTCCGGACTCTCACCAACTTATCCTCCACCTGTATGGTGAGCCGACCTCCATCCAAGCTCTCTCTGTGGACAAAATGAAAACTAATGCTTTGCTTTGCAGTGATGAATGGATCTGGACAATTACTTATGATGATGAATGTGACTGAGAGATGAAACAAACCACAAAACAGAAACATGACCACATGTAGCCATAAACAACAACAAAAAAGACAATTATATGAAATTACACTGAATATTAGTCCCCAACATGAGTGTTTGAGGTGAGGTGAGCTGTAAGTTTCATGTAAAAGTTTATGTGGGTCTCAAATCTGTGGAATAAGCTAAATGAAGGTGTGTAACAATCTGGATTCAAATAAAAACAACCAGTGCACATATTCTCCATAGATACTTGAAGAAGCTTGGGATATTTCCAGGACTGCGTGCAGGCGTGCGTGCGTGCGTGCATGCGTGCGTGCGGGCGTGCGTGCGGGCGTGCGTGCGGGCGTGCGTGCGGGCGTACGGGCGGGCGTGCGTGCGGGCGTGCGTGCGCGTATGAGTAACAAGGAAAGCTGTGTGCTCCAGCATCTGGACAGATCATATCTGATGCAACAGAACGAAAGTGTGAGGCAGAAATGTAAAGCTCCCGGAGCGGTAACAATGACAACAGGCCCCCTCTGCTCGCTGCAGTCCGACAAGAAGACTGACGTAATCCTCAGGCCTCCCCACACGGGTCTCATCTACAGCCAACCCCCTAGCAAAGGCCCAACCCAACCACAGACTTCAATATCTGCCTCTAACCAGCGCAACGCACTACACAGGGATGGAAAATGGTAAAACATCAAAGCTCTGTAGTGTTCAAATCTAAAATGGAGCAAGTTTATGATTGGCCTGACATGTCTGTAGATTGTGTGTGGGCTGCCTGCCAGCACTATGGGGCCCATATGTGCCCACATCATACTGTGTTATTGGTTGAGTGAAACCAAAGCAACCACAACACACAAATCTGTGCAATCAGGTCTTCTAGAATGTTCTCTCTGTAATACAGCAGGTGCTTGTATAATATGCAATGTAAATAACTACATCCTATATAGGCTATCAAGTTGTGTCACTGTATTTAGGTAGATGATCTTTTGTTATGCAAAATATAAGGAAGAGCTGTTGAAATAAGCATTGTCTGGGCCCTCACATGCTTCTGCATAAGCCAATGAAAGAATGAGTAAAGCACTCCAACAATATACAGTGTTCTACATTAGTTCAGTTTAATCCTTATCAAAAGACCTATGTCAAACCTCTGGTACAGCCAAAGGGAACTTTTAAACATGTTGCAATCATTATGACTGAAAGGGGGGTGCCTTACTGGGGCACATAAACTTTACAGCGTGTTTCTCACTTAAACAGTGTACTTTACAGCACTGTTTAATAAGGGGAAACTTTTTTCCATTAATTATTCAGTAAAAAATAACATTTGCCAACCAACATTGAGAATTAATTAATAGCTGAAAAAGAATACATTACTATACTACAGATATATTGTTGTATATTGCATATCTGTTTCTTCATATACTATAGGTAAGGTATCCCCATCTCTAAACAATGTTTCAATGTGACATAACGTTAATAGATTTCATTGCAAATTAAGGGACATTGTAAAGACACTCAACCCTTCAAGCCCAATAGGCTCTGCTCCATCTCCCCTGTTGCGACAAGTTGTGCTCATCTGCGTCCAAAAACAATGCATCAATCAGTGAATTAGCCGAGTAGGCTATGTTACTTTGATTTGAGTATATAATTCATTAGACATCAAACTGTACCCTAAAACTTCACCACACAAACTTCAGTTCAACATGACGATCACACTGTGAGGAGAGCGCGAAGTACAATTCCCATGGTTAGCAACATGGCATGATGGACAACGAAAAGAAAGCAATGCAAATAAAACAAATATAAGTAATATGTATTCTTTATTATCTATAATTATTCTGAGTTATAGCCACTTTATTGGACAACCCGTTCTGATTGAATAAGGCGTCAAGACCTACCTTGCATTCAGAGGACGCACTCGTATGGCAACTTTTACATTTGCCATGTTCGCCAGCGAAGACAGTATTTTCGACTCACTGGGCGATATTGCAGTTTGAAGCTATCCATGTGATCAAATTCTGGCGTCCTGCACATTATAACGTAGGTGTATTGCGATCTGTCTCCATTCCTCCTTGCTGTCAGCGAGCCGCTTCTAGTGGTCTCCACACTCAACACTCAACCAGACTGAACTTCCTGCTCCAGATCCTGACGCACAGGACGCATAGTGACTGCTCCTCCTACTGTACTAAGAGACAATACAAGTCTACGAGCAAGTTATATTTTATTTTAGGTGTGTAACAATACTTTACTCTGAACGGAAACAAGGCTAAATTTTGTTGTTCACACAATCAGACATGACTGGAACAAAATTGCATGGCAATACAACTATATATTTATGAGTATCAAACAGTAGCATAGTTTGCAAATTGCATTGTTACGTTTTTCAGTGGTCAAAAGGCATGCATCATATAATCACATAGAATGCTCAACTGTGCAGTGAAAAGCACAAAGGATGGCTTTGGATAGAATACATCTTTATTATAGGCTTATTTTTATCACAACATAAAAACAGTTTTAAAAGCAGCAGAATAGGAAACACGTTCAACGTGAACTAAAAAGATCCAATGCAAACCTGCATTCATGAAGCAAACATGCATCACTAGTACTGGCCGTAAAAAGGCATTGTGTGAAAGGTGCGATACTACATTACATTTACTGTTTTGCATCAAAACTGTAAACATCACATTTTCATACATACAACAGACTAGAGCAGGTCAAGACCCTAGTCCTCCATGTAAAGGGTCAGGAATATTACAACTGAGGTGACAATTAAAACACACATTTTTGTATGTTAAAAAAAAAAAAAAAAAAAAGATTGTTCCATGATCATGTTATTAAAATGTATATGCTATCTTGGCTTATTGGCATTTTTATGCAATACATCCAATTGTTTTTTTGGCAAGATATCCTCAGGGTCACAAAATACTTGCAGCACACTGGAAACCCTTGTTTGTGCATCACTAATCCTGAGGCACAGGTCTTTCTGCTTATAATTTGCACCTTTTCAAAGAAGGTGGATAGGAGAGGTCTCTGTTGCATCACAGCCAGAAAACAATTGATGGAAACGTGAAGAGAATGTACTAGAGAAAAGAGCCCAGAGCAGAGATATATTGAAACTACTAGAGGTCGACTACAAGTGGATTCTCCTTGGGTGAAACAATAATGGCTGTAGCATAAAACTGGTGATAACTCAGATGTGATTGGTTCCTGTCACTACTAGTCAAGTGGCACCCTCTACTGTCTGTTTCTGAGGTAACCCTGTCAGAGGCAAGGCCGCATTGACAGACAGTGACTGTAGCTGTTTCTCTATAAACTCCTGAAAAGGAGAGCATGAAAATAAAAGAAAAACAGAATAAAACGGTCAGTAAGGCCTAAACACATGTGACAGAATCTCAAAGTGTCAATGGATGCAAGAGGACAGACACCAACCTCTAGCAAAGACTGATGTGACAGCTTCTTTAAGTGAGAGATCACCACTTCCTCCCCAAGGAGCCCCCTGGTCACCAACTGTTTAACCAGGAACATGTAGCTATTCCACTGGTAAAAGACAAAAAGGTTAATGAGTAGGCTACATCATAATTATTCATATGTAAGAACAGGTCTACACATAAATACATTAGATTACATACGTGCCTTACTTTCAAATGCTGAAGTAAGGAGTTATATTTTGTGGGTGGACAAACATAATACGCATCATTAAATACTGTATAGCATCAATCCATGTGGGATGGGAACCAATATGCATGAATAAGAACATCAATCAATGTATAATATAAACCTAACAGCACGTGTCCCAAAATGTGAAGTGAACAGGTAGCAATGATACACGACAATGGCAAGAAACAATGAAACATTCATTCAAGTATTCTCCTCAAACACTACAAATGCTGTGTGTGCGGGTGAAGTGGCTTTACCGCGGCATCGCCGCCTTTCAGCACGGCAGTCAGGGTGAGCTGAGACAAGAGGAGGTGCAGAGGAGCGGAGGAGCTGGGGTCTGTCTCCCACAGCTCAAACAGACGCTCCAGCACGGGCCTGAGTGGGAGCTCAGCCTGTAGCCCAGGGCCACTGCCTCCAGCGCACTCCTGTACATGCCCCATGGGGAGCTCCCCAGACACTGGACACACACACACACACACACACACCTCAGAAGGCACGCTTAATGTGCATTAAGTAATTGTGACTGTAATCTAGAAAAGTGTTACAGCACAATAATGCATATCTTTATATCTGTTCAATAATTCTTCTTTTTAATTCAAAAAGTCAGAGTGGTTTGAGGAACAAGGAAGTAACGCAGTTATAGTTCAAAGTAGTTAATAAAATAGTCATTTGAATTATAATATTAATTATTCAAATAATTAATATAGATATAATTCATATCAAACAAAAGATGAGCATAGCATGTATTGCAATAACTGTATACACAATGCATTAGTGAGGTCATTGACAGGCCGGCTCGTTCACTTACCTAGTTTACAAGCCAGTAAGACTGTGGAGCGGATCAGCATCTGCTCCGACACTGGAGTTAGGAACTGAGAGGAGAGGACCAGACAGGGTCACACCCAGCAGACACATCAGCTTGATTTCCTACCCCTCAGCGTAACATTACTGCAAATGTTATTATGCTGTCACTGTGTTTTAGGACTACAGCTCTTCAGTTACACTCACACAATACTAGGGTTAAATAATAATACAGTACACTGTCCCTTGTAAACAAGCACAGTTTAAAGGTTCTGTTGTTAGGATATACTGTACACTATATTGCCAAAAGTGTTGGGACACCTGCCTTTACATGCACATGAAGGTTAATGACATCCCATTCTTAATCCGTAGGGTTTAATATGGAGTTGGCCCACCCTTTGCAGCTATAACACCTTCAGTTGAAGGTGTTATAGCTGCAAAGGGTGGGCTTTCCTTCTGGGAAGGCTGTCCACAAGGATTAGGAATGTGTTCTTGGGGATTTTTGACCATTCTTCTAGAAGCAAATTTGTGACGTCAGGCACAGATGTTGGGACGAGAAGGTCTGGCTCACAGTCTCCGCTCTAATTCATCCCAAAGGTGTTCTATCGGGTTGAGGTCAGGACTCTGTGCAGGCCAATCAAGTTCCTCCACACCAAACTGGCTCATCCATGTCTTTATTGACCTTGCTTTGTGCACTGGTGCGCAGTCATGTTGGAACAAGAAGGGGCCATCCCCAAACTGTTTCCACAAAGTTGGGAGCATGAAATTGTCCCAAACAATTAACAGTTTCTTTCACTGGAACTAAGGGGCCAAGCCCATCCCCTGAAAAACAATCCCACACCATAATCCCCCCTCCACCAAGTGTTACACTTGGCACAATGCAGTCAGGCAAGTACCTTTCTCCTGGCAACCGCCAAACCCACTCGTCCATCAGATTGGCAAGACACAGAAGGGTGACTCGTCACTACAGAGAACACGTCTCCACTGCTCTAGTGTCCAGTGGCGGCGTGCTTTACACCACTGCATCTGACGCTTTGCATTGCAATTGGTCATGTAAGGCTTGGATGCAGCTGCTCGTCCATGGAAACCCATTCCATGAAGGAGGTCTGTAGCTATTGACTGCAGAAAGCTGGCAACTTCTGCGCACTGTGCGCCTCAGCATGCAATCACCCCACTTTGTGATTTTATGTGGTCTACCACTTTGTGGCTGAGTTTCTGCTGTTCCCAATCGCTTCCACTTTGTTATAATACCACTAACAGTTGACCGTAGAATATTTAATTCAGCGTTTAACTTATAAAAAATGTTGTGTCGGTCAATGGGTCTTATTGCACAGGTGGAAACCTAGCACAGCATCACGCTTGAATTCAGTGAGCTCCTGAGAGCGACCCATTCTTTCACAAATGTTTGTAGTAGCAGTCTGCGTGCCTATGTGCTTGATTTGACCCACCTGTGGCCATGGAAGTGATTGAAACACCTGAACTCAATTATTTGGAGGGGTGTCCCAATACTTTTGGCAATATAGTGTAGCTGCTTCTGCTGTACCTCTCTGCAGGCCAGGGTCTGTGCTGCCCTCTGCAACAGAGTGTGGAGCTGGGCGACAGTCTGCTTCTCCTGGTCTGCCCTGGGTCCCACAGCTATGCTCAGTATCTCCTGCACCCGAAGTAAAGCAGGTTCACCACGACAGTCTATTACCTCGGTCAGTACGCCACTACCACGACACACGCATTTATTATTCTGCCTGAATTATGCCATCATAATAGACAATAGAGTCCAACGATGCAAACTAATTTACTTTGTTTAGCATTGTGAGAGAATTACTTTTAGACATCTACTGTGAGCTCAACTAGATCTCACTGCAGTGTGAGCTATATCTTACAGTAAGCACTGTTAGGTGCTTTTACAGGATGAATGCGCTGTAAAAGAGCAAACGTCTGCACATGGAGGTCACCTTCAGCTCTATGAGCACATCGGAGGGCCGGGGGCCGCTGTGGCTGCAGCCTAAAGGACAGCAGGCCACTCTCTCACTCCCGGGTCTTCTCTTAGGGGTGAGGGAGACCTGGTGGTCCGCACCCTCCGCGTCCCCCATGTCGGGGGCCTCTGGGCTGGCCAGCGTCTTCATCACGCGCTCAAACCTGCTCTTCCACTCCCGCCTGATTAGGGCTGCCGGTCAGGAAGAGAAGAACGCCTCGTACCTTCAGTGTCATGTCATAACATACGTAGCTACCAGCATCCTTGCTAATGTTCAGCATATGTAGAAGATCATGTCATAAATATAAGAGAACAAGAAAAACACATTGGATGTAAATAATATTACTAATACAGAAAATGTATGAAAGGTGTGATTGAAAGAGTCAGGTAGCTGTCAAAATGACAACATCCACTCTGAATACATTTCTGAAATCAACCTGCTGAAAACCGTTTCCATCTCAACCCCTTCTTTCCCCAGCTACCTGTGATATTGGCGGACAGCCAGCTGCAGGCTTTCTCCATCGCAAGACGCTTGGTGATGTTTTCAGATGTAGTCAGCACCTGCAGAGACAGAGTGAATTAGACACAGTGCTGTTATGCACAACATGACATGTAAAGGAATAGCACTTCAAGTCCTTACAGCTAGGGAGGTCTCTTCAGGCAGAAGTACACGTATGGCGTCTGGACTCTTTTCACTGCAGAACCTGTGCATCCAGAAGAGCAATGACACAGCTCCGGGTCAGGCATGAGCTGAGGAGCCTACCAATGGATGCAGACTAATGCCTGGAAAGCTGCTCGAGAGCCAAAACATCACCTTTTGGCTCGCGCCAGGGCCTCCATGACCACGTCACACAGCTGGGCACAGATGGAGTCATTGAGCTTAGGTGGGCTGCAGGTGGGCGCCTCCAGACCGTCTCTGAGCATCTTCTCCCCCTTCTCCACCAGCTCGTTCACAAACGTGGCTCTGCAGAACATACGCAATTCAACACGCGCTAGCTAAACATACATGCTACGGACAGCAGGCTGCTTCAAAAGCTCAGCCACCAACCATGTTCAAGTCACGGTTAACATTGAAAGTGACAGTTTATTGTGGAGCACTTCTGCAACACTAACTTCATGTGCTTGACACAATTGGAGCCAACCCTCTCCGCTACAAACTCCACGGTGCGACGTAGTGACGGGGGCTGGTTGTGGAAGAAGGCTTGCTCAAGGTCCACCTTTTAACAGTGACATGAACAATATAGTACTAGTATCTCATATAACATGACATGCAATGCATTATGATAATGCACCTCGCTGTGCATATATGCATCAAGATCACATTTGATATTGTGCAGTGTAAAGGACACTTCACCTGGAGCTTCTGTTGGGAGCGGTTGATAACCGGGGTATCTCTAGGCTCGGCAGCAGTGGGAGTGATCTTGCGGATAATCCCTCCACTCTTGGCTGTGCTTCCAGAAACGAAAGCAGCTAGGAGCTTACGGAACTCGCCTGGAGGATGGAACGGAGCGTCAGACACCACATCCCTCCGTGCAAACTAAGATTGCCAGCTCGTTTATAGCTCCTTAGCCACCTCTACTCACCCAGGAACGGACAACAAGTGTAGAGAAGCTGATGATCCACCAAAGGGATGCAGTCCTAGAAAAGCAAGACAGACACACCTCAGTCTGCATGGAAAGCAATCGCATGGACCCCCCCAATAAAAGCCATTGAAACGTCTGTTAACTTAGCGGTTTGACTCACAAGCCCCTGAGCACTTGTGTTGCCATTCTCCAGCTGTGCAACATCAATAAAGTCACTGGTGAAGAACATGTCCTCGGGAATCACTGGAATCTAAAACGAGATACATGCTACAGTATGCGCTGTGAATGGGATCAATTACAGTCATCACGCGGAATCAACGTGAACTCATGAAGAGGCGGTTGCAAGTTTTATACACAAAATAAACACATTACAGTCTCACCTGAAAGAGCCAGCCCAGCACAGCCAACATTAACAACTTATTTAGGTAGCATACTTCTCCACTGTTGCCTAGCACCGTTCCCCTGAAAAACACACAAAAACGGTTCAGAATGCTATAGGATCTAGCCCGTTAAAATAGTGCTGTTCGCTCAGCGTGCAAGCTTAACCTTGTGTTCGGCACTTCACAGCACCAATACACTGTGGAAGGTCAGCATGAGAAACTGTGCCAACAAGTCGGCTTACATTTGGTCTCATGCTCTCAAGCCACAAGGATGCAGCTTAACGTTTCTCTTGACCCTATTACTGTTATGCAAGTTCCCCAGCACATTTCTGCTTTATAAATGGGAAGCACAAATGGTGTGTGTTATTTGTGCATGTGTGTGTGTGCGTGCGTGTGTGCGTGCGTGTACGTGCGCTGGAGTATACACTGTGCGGTTAGGTGGTTGAGTTTGCAGGTTACAATGCATACACCTATAAGGAACCAGCTCTGTCTGGTGTGAATACAACGGCGTAGAAAACACTATGCTACTCGCTCATTATGCGCTGTGTGCAGCTGGGGTAATACTGCCCCCCTCCTTGGTGTGAAAGTACAAGTGAAGCATGTAGCAAGTACTAAAGCCCAGGCGGACCTGTACAGCAACAGCAGTGTTCCCAGGGCGGTCCTGTAGCAGAGCAGCAGGGGCCCAGTGAAGTCCAGCATGGAGAGGAACTCCACCAGCCAGGGCACCGTCAGGATGGTCCTCCTCCTGCGCACGCTTTCACGCAGCACGGCACACACATCTAGCACCGGAGCACTCTGGTGGAGGCGGGGGGGGGGGGGGTATTCTATTTAATAACTCAGTACACAATGACTGGATCGGAACACTTTCATAGGCAGGATGAACCCCAGAATCCAATGTGAATCCATTAAAAAAGGTCAAGTCAGCTCCGTAAATAGGAACATAAACAGTGGCGAACACCGCTCACATCAACAAAGCCGCAGCACTACGCTTTGTTTCACAATGCATGTCGATGTGTGGGGTGGTTGTTGTTGCCTTTAAATGAGACACTAACAGCCCATATGCTGTCAATCCCGGTGCTTATTAATATTGATTACAAAATAAAACATCTAAAATGCTAACTGATGACGTAACGGAGACACACTCATACACATTCCTCTCTGGCACCTTGCTCCGGAGCGCTACAGCAGTTTCCTGGATCTCTCTGGACGGCCTCTCGGACGTTTGATAAGGCAGAAAGGAGATGAACCCTAAGAACTTAGCGAGGAGTCGGGCCAGCAGGAGCACAGAGGAGAACCTCTGTTTCTCATCCTGGTCGGGAGGAGGAGAAGAGGACATTGCATCATATCATTGACCTTTGAGGCACCTGATTGGACAAAGCATACGTACCTGTTGCTCCATATCCTCCCCTCCCTCGGATGTGGGGGTGTCTGGGCCCAGGATGGAGACCTCATCCAGCTGAAGGAGCTGCTGACATAGGCCGTCCTTCAGATGCTGGTTCAGCTGGCAGCTGGAGCCACATGTGACACAGGTCACTTGGTGCTAAGGTGCTAAGTCATTCAATGAACCAAGACAGCTTCTTAAAATACTCTACACAGTACACTTAGTGAGAGAGAAATACAGGAAAGGTGATATACAGAGGTACAAAAATAGTTGGCAATGAATTTGTCATCGAATAGTTGGTATATCTCAAGCACTCGCTTCTGAATAATTCAATTCAAGTTCAATAATTAGTTATCTTCTAATAATTAATTAAATGTATTTTTCCTTTGCGGCTGTTACATTATTCACAGGTTATGTTATTCTGTAGTAGTTAGAGACTGCCTTGCTGTGGAGTTTTCCGTGCGCACAGAGTCAATTTGAGTCTTATGATTCGACATTCTTATAATTATTTTACCGTGTTTCTTTTAAATACAAGTCAAATAATCGATAATCAAAATAACCATTGGTTGCAGACTTACTATATTATAGAATATCACATTTGTATTTATTTATTTCGTGATATATATATATATATATATATATATATATATATATATATATCACGAAATAAATACA
>JAODLL010065920.1:4186-17323 GCA_026546735.1 Forbesichthys agassizii
TTACTGTATTATATATTACTGCTGTGTTTATTATATATTACTGTATTATATATTACTGTATTATATATTACTGCTGTATTTATTATATATTACTGTATTATATATTACCGTATTATATATTACTATATTATATATTACTGCTGTGTTTATTATATATTACTGCTGTATTTATTATGTATTACTACTGCTGTGCTGCTCACACACACATTCAAAGCCTCAATGTCTCACCACACACTGCAGCTTCCACCCGTAAATATATTGCACATGCATCAGCGATTTACCTGCAGTTCCTCCTCCCGGGCTGTAGGTGGCACCGCATCGCCATCTCCGTGTCAAAGAAGAACGTGACCCTGCTCCTGGACTGTAAGAAGACGATGACCAAGGCTCTTCCCCGTGGCAACAACGCAGAGATCGACACCAACGGCATCACCGTGTTCGGTGCGAGGCTGCTCGACGAGGAGGTGTTCCAGGCACGTATGGGGTTAAAGAGCTCTTTGTTTTGATTGGTGGGCTGGGCGGAGTGATTGACAGCCGGGACTGATGTTTGTGTCATTAGCAGTTAAAGGTGGAGTCTATATATACTGCCCCCTATGTGTCATGTTGTGTATGGTCCACTATAGACTCTACTGCCCCCTATGTGTCATGTTGTGTATGGTCCACTATAGACTCTACTGCCCCCTATGTCGTATGTTGTGTATGGTCCACTATAGACTCTACTGCCCCCTATGTCGTATGTTGTGTATGGTCCACTATAGACTCTACTGCCCCCTATGTCTTATGTTGTGTATAGTCCACTATAGACTCTACTGCCCCCTACAGTACAGTATGTGTAATACTGCTAAGGTCCACTACTGCCCTCTACAGTACAGTATGTGTAATACTGCAAAGGTCCACTACTGCCCCCTACAGTACAGTATGTGTCATGCTGCTTTGGTCCTCTGACAGGGAGACATCCAGCAGCTGTTGATTGCCTCCAGCGCCCAGGCTGCCTACGACTTCTGCGAGCACTACAGCCCCGACTGTGACTCCCCTCTGCCCCAGACTCAGGCCCAGGACCCCAACACATACGTGAGTAGCGCCCCGCGCACCTTTAGCTACTCCACAGAGCGAGGACCTTTATCTAAGCCGCAGAGCGAGGACCTTTATTTAAGCCGCAGAGTGTGCACGAGGAGAGAGAGAGAGGTAAAGAGAGAGAGAGTGAGAGAGAGAGGGATAGAGAGAGTACTTTGAGAAAAAAGTGCATTATAACAACATATTCTGTACATGTGAAAATATAGAAACATGTATTTTCATATGGGCCTAATTTGAAGTAGCTCCACACACTTCAACTGTGGATTAGGATCAAGTGTTTGTGTGTGTGGGGTGGGTTAGAAGAGGTAGTATATACTGTGCAGCAGTTAGTTTGCCAGTGTATTCACAAATTAATACAAATCAATGTGGTTTTATTAATTGGCTTTACACACTGCTCGCGCTGTTTCCTCATTCATCAGGGTCACGTGTGTGTGTGTGTGTGTGTGTGTGTGTGTGAATGTGCATCTGTGTGTGTGTGTGTGCCCGTCAAAGGAATGGAAACAAACCACTGTGTGTCTGTCCAGTGCTGTGTCTCCGTCCCTGTTAGTCTCTCCTGTGGCTAACCCCCCCCCATGTCAACCCTCCTCTGGTATTCTAGCTCCTCCTCTCCCTCCTGTCTGTCCACACCTTCCTCTGCTCCTCCTCCTCCTCCTCCTCACCCCCGACACCTGATCCTCTCCTTCATTGGATGCATAGGCTGCCCCTACCCCTCCCCCCCCCCCTTGCTCCCCCCCACGCCTGTCCATCTCTCCGTCTCTCTCTGTACTTGATGACCATGAATACCTCCATTATTTTTATTAGGGGGAGGAGACCCACCTCCTCTCCAGCCCCCCTAGCCACACCCCGCTGTACGGGTAACGAGGGAGCAAGAGAGAGGTGCAATACGAAGGAGGGATTAGGGAGAGATACAATTGAAGAGAGAGAGAGAGAAAGAGGGAGAGAGAGAGGGAGGGAGAGAGAGAGAGGGAGAGAGAGAGGGAGAGAGCACAGTTCAAATCATCGTGTCCTTCATATTACCTACATGAAACGTTCTAGAACTAAGGAAACAGGACGAGATAGTGTGATGTGCCTCTCTCTCTTATCACCACACCCTCGTTCATGCACACACGTCATTGTGCGTTCGCAGCAAACACTCACCTGACTCCTGTGGTTTGTTGTCTGTGTTGTTTACATTTGTGTTGTGTGTGTGTGTGTGTGTGTGTTGCCCTGTAGTTTGTTCACGTGGTGGGGGCCCTGGGGGGGGAGGGGGGGGGGGTGGGTTAGGTATTGCTGAACTGTACAGTAGCAGTCACAGACACACACCGTCTTGTCCAATGCCTAACACAAGTTTGTAGGGTTAGACCAAGGATTTAATAGTCTGAAATAAATGAATAGATTCACTGATGATCGATCAGAGATCAACTCTGTGCTTCTACAGCAGGGTTACAGTAAATACTGGACCTGTAGGTCATATAAAGGTAAAGGTGCTTCTATTGTCTCATACACATACAGTACATGTAGAGAAATTCATCCTCTGCATTTAACCCATCCCTCAAGGGAGCAGTGGGCAGCCACTGTGCAGAGCCCAGGGGACGCCTCCTGATAGAGATCAGTGTCTCTGGTCAATAGCACTGACTGGAGACCCCAATTTGCTGTAGGACTAAAGTCCTGCTACTGGTAGCATAGTAGCAGGACATAAGCACCAACCTAACAACGTGAAAATGTTTTAGCTAGATTCTCTGAAGCACTCCATTTTGAACGTGGATATACGTTGATATCTGACATCACTAGCGCCACGCAAGTGTCTTTTAAAAGGTTATATGATCAACATGAAAAGACATGCATGTACTGTAGCTTAAAAACATATTATATAACAGACCTGGGTCAAATAGTATATACTATGTAAACCTAGAATTATTTCAATCTATGTGGAGGAAAAAATGATTGGGTCATTTGTAGCAAACATTTCGTTGTCTCTTCGACAAGTAAGTAATTAAGTTCACTAAAATGAATCGTAATATGAATGTATAATACTATTTGACTATGATCTGTTATTGTTATTTGCATGAGAGCGTGGTTGGAGAATGCACCTTGCATGTACAGTAACTGCTGTTTGCCTGTGTCATCCATTTGTCCACAATCCCTGCAAATGTATTTCCTTGGTTGTAGCATACGTGTACTGTATTCCTTTGAGTCTATTTGGCACGACGGCCTGTTTATCCAGCTCTCCTGGTATATACTTACAGTCGGTCATATATTACTTGTTTATTATATTTATTTTGCATGTACCGAGTTAGCTTGTATTCAGCGTGGGTAGTGGGATGTTTATTACACTGTGAATCAGGTATTGCAGTATTAACAATCACTAGCATGCATGTGCATGCAACAGCTTCTGGCTCACGATGACTAACATCTCTTTCTCTTTGTAGTTGGACCTCTCGCCGCATCAGTAAGGTGTGTGTGTGTGTGTGTGTGTGTGTGTGTGTGTGTGTGTCATGTACAAGCTTTACCTGACCAATCAAGCGCCTCAGTGCCTCCGTCAAGTGGCTCAAGGTCTTTTAATAGCAAGCCAACAAGATGCTGCTTTGTCATTTAATATGGAGAAAGGCATTACTGGAGAGATCAGCCGTATCCACGTGTTACATTTACTAAATTCCCAATTGTCCTCTTGTGCTGTCTTAATAATTCATATTTAGCAGTTGGTTGTATTTAAATGATCGCTGCGTCGGCTGTGTCCAGTAATGCCTGAGCAGTCTCAGTGAATTACCCAAGCCTCAGCCATCTATATGTCACTGTGTCTCAAAACATCCATCCTTGTCTTTCTCTCTCCTTCTGTCCCTCCCTTGTTTGTGCTTCTTACCCCCCCCCCCCCTCCCCTCTCTCTCTCTCTCTACCCCCCCTCTCTCTCGACACCTTCCTCTACACTCTCCTCGTCTCTGGCAACACCGTACACACCCACACAATCACAACAACTCAAACCAATCATCCGATAAAACAGAAGAAGGCATCCAATGGAAAGCCGGTCCCCACTAAACCCGGCCTGGCTAAAATCAAGCCCACCCCGGGCAAGGCAGCGCTAGCCAAAAAGTTAGTGGTCAAGCCCCCCATGCCCACCAAGGCACCCAAGGCTGCCGTTAGCAAATCGTCCAAAGCCAAGCCCACCGCCGCCGCTGTAGAGGTGCTCCTCTCCAAGATAAAGCTCAGCATAGCAGCCAAGCCCAAGCCCACCCCGGCGCCTGCCAAGAGCGGTGGCGGTACAGGCACCGCGGAGAAGAAGGCCAACGGCGCAGGTAAGAATGGCAACGGCAAGGCCACAGCTGAGAAGAAGGCCAACGGCAAAGCCGCTTCGGAGAAGAAGGCCAATGGGGAGGCTAAGGCCACCGGCAAGGCGCCAGTGGAGGTTAAGGTCAAGGTCAATGGCAAGGGCAAGGCTGAGAATAAGGTTGATGCTGTGGTGAATAAGAAAGCTAATGGTAACGGTGCAGCCAAACTGGGAAAAACTGAAACCACTACTAAAAACACTAAGACACCCAAGCCTACGAAAGCGCCAAAGGCCACGCCAACCAAAGCTACGACGACAAAAACGAACAAGGTGGTGGTCAAAGAGGTCGTCAAAGTAAAAACTGTGATCACTCAAAAGACCTCCCCCAAGCCACCAAAGACCAATAACTCCAAATCAAACCACAAACGCTTCCCGCCCTTCGGCAAGGGGACACTCAGCGGAGTCCAAATCCTGGCTAAGGAACCTGGCAGCAGTTATCAACAGGTACACCAGAAGTAGCCCACGGTCTAAAGCTGTATGTCCCATCTGTCTCATCTGGTCACCAGGTTCTTCATCATCCACGGTTTACTACATAAATACAGCTAACGGTCATTCAATGACCTGGACAACATGACAAAAATAATTATATCAATAGTCCACCTTCTGTGCTACATATTTGTAATCGAAAGGTTTACCTATAGTATGTCTACTGTATAATCACATACATACAGTATATTCATAATTTGAAAGTTTGGTATGCAGCAATGAATTATGGGAGTAAATTGTTGGTGTTGGTCTACCTGGTTTTCAGAGTGGCAGTTGGCTTGTTCCAACTGGATCCTCTCAACCGTTGATATAAGATCATATGATCTTTGCGATCGCCAAAACCTCCATATGATGTTATACAGCGGCACGCAGACTTTGTCACTTTGAAGCATGACTGACAGTCTGACGTCTCTTTGCTTCCCTTCAACGTCCCCAAACCCGCCTCCTTTCGAGTCTCTAAATCTGGATCTAAGGACCTGAATGCGTCCACAGTGTGCCGTGTCTTTCTTGAACCCTTTACTGTTGCAAGTCATTGAATGAGCATGGATTGCTGTGGCACAGGAGCCGATGCGACGCGAATACCATCGCACTTCACACACAGCACAACTCTTCATCTCCCACCGCTCTCTTTCACCCTCGTCGTTTACAGTTTTCTCTCTCTCTCTCCCGACTCCCTCTCTTTGGTCATATTTTGTTATAAATATGAATGAAACAGCCTCCCAGAATAGCTACTAAGCAGATACAGTATGTTGTGTACGCTTACGCCCAGAGTTCAGATCAGCTGTGCACTCTTGCCTCCCATATGGAACTAATTGGGTTTGAGTGAGGTATGGCTCACTTAAGTAAAATAAGAAAATACGATCTGTACATTTTTAGAATGTTCAGTAGAATATTTTGGACTTTACTGTTCAATAACTGAACTCAGTTCTGTGTGGCTGAGGTCTGTGTTTGCTGCTCGACCTTTGCTCTGTGGTGGAAACCAAACATCTAACGCTAATCAAAAGATGTTTTTTTCATCACCTTTCCTGACACAAATACGAGCAGACTATACCTCTTCATGTCTCCGTTGGAGACTTTTTAAAGACATATTTGTTCAACAGTACAAACATGAAATTTCTGCAATGTTGTCTGGATGGCTCCCTAAATTTTGCACAAGGCACTGTCACTATTTATAGTCATCAAGGTTATACAACTTGCTGAATTTTCTCATCTAATGTAAAGTCTCTTATCTTTGAAAATGTGAGTTGCCATTTTGTTTTTACTCAGGCAACCACTATTTTTGAAATGATGTGTGCCGTCCTCTTCTTCTTGGACAGACTTTGAACTAACCACGCTCTTCCGATCAAATCTGCTTTCCCTGCTCCCAAACTCTTCCTGTCGACCTGACCTATCAGGACGTAGATACTGAATATTCTGAGGCTGGCAACACCCCTACAGAGACGGAATATTATTATGAGGAGGCTGTCCCACAACTAGAGGGTGAAGTGATTGGAGAAGAAGTTACCGCTGGCCAGGTAAAAAAACGAAACAAAACAAAAATGAAATACATGTAAGTACCGGAAGTATATTACATTTTCTTGGTGAGAAAACCATTTTAAAAAAATACTCCATCACGGAAAGGTCACAATCTGTATGGTGGTGAGCCCAGTCCACGTAGTGTAACTACACAGTTGTAACCCTTTCTTTCACCACACCTTCCTAACCGTAATTAACCGTTTTGTTTGCACCGGTGCCAGAAGACAAGAGATAATTGACCACCATTTTCAAAGAAGAAGGCATCACATTTATCTGCTCTCCGTGTCATCAAGCATTCCCACGGGGCTCTCTTTTTCCTTGACAACAAGAACAACACAATTCTTGTGTAAAAAGAGAGTTGAGTAGGAATATTTGATATACTTAACCAGAGCAATAACTGTGGATGGGCATCATGCTTTCCTCTTTGACAACCAAGCTAACTGCATTTTGTGAGGGTACAGTAGCTGGGGTTAGCTAGCTTTGTTAGCATCGCAATCTTAATAGCGTTTTCACAAGAAAAAATAAACATTTTCGTTATATTACTACATCTGGTTTTTATTATCATCAAAGCTTTACCTTTACATACCTGTGTGATGTCAGGAGCAAATATTTCTCATGAATCTGCAGCTCTATAATAACTCCATATTTAATGTATTTATTTAATTACTGTATTTCATTGAAATCATGGCTCCATTTGTACAACATCTGGGCTGGTTTTTGTTCTTAAATGCAATTATGGTAAGTAAATTAGAGGCTTTGCATAGCATAGCAGCAATTTGTTGTTTTCACAAAGCAAGTGTTATGCCATTGTTGTGTGCTTATGGTTTTTAAAAGTTAATATTTGTATGAAAAATATATCTAATAGAATTGGTAAGTGATTTTCATCGGGTTAGAAATGTAGAAGTTAGATGTTTAGGAATTATGTTTATGATCAAGTGTCGACCAGACCTCCCCTGGTTTAGGATTTGACCAATGAGTAATCAATGTTGAGTATCCACTGCCAAACAAAATGGATCAGGTAAAAGATAGTTATGGCAGGTGTTTAAGAATAATATGCCACTTGAAAGCATCCCTTCCTTAACACACACGCTGGTGACGACACATGCTTTGATGCAAAACGCATACTACCATACCTGCAGTAATGACAGATGATCAGGCTAACTAACGTCCATGATTCAGTATGGTAAGTCAGGACAATGTTATGCTAGCTGCAGCAGACAAATGTTTCTGCCCCCTATTGGTCAGATATGGTATTGCTGTATATCCCCATGTCAGCAACTGACTTGTCCAAAGGTAAGACTCTCACCTGTCTGTTTGCCCTCCGCCCCCTCCTCCTCTACTTCTTCTGTGGTTATTCCTGGCATCTTTACTCCCTTTATTTCTCCCCTTCAACTCTCCCGACAATCCACCTTTTCCTTTGTCATTCTTTCTCCTCTTCCTCGTTCTACCTCTCTTTCCATTCCCTCCATCTTCCTCTCGCCTGGCTCCCCTGGTGGTTCTCATGCACCCCCCTCCCACCCCAAACGCCAAGGTGGAAGACAAGGGTGACACCTCCACCAAGGCCGTCGAGGGCGAGGAGCCCTTCACCGAGGAGTATGTGACGGGTGACGTGGGCATGAAGGAATACGACTATTCCTATCGGGACTATGGCGAGCCGCTGCCGGGGACCGGAGAGGCAGAGGCCGGCCTGGGCCCTGCCCTGTCCGCCGTGACGGACGAGGGAGGCGTAAGTCGTTTAACTTCACGGGCGCCGCTAGCATCGTAACCTGACGCGACAGATGGTTTGTAAACACACAACCATCTGGGAAGCCGTCCGGTGAAACTGCTTAGAAGAGGGCGGGGCGTTTTCAGAAGATACTTCAGGTGATTGGATGAACCGACTGGGATTTTCTATCACCGTCGGTTCACGTCACACCTAAGCTACGCCCGTAGCTTGCTAGTGGGATGCTGATTGGGCAGAACCACTGGTGAAGTCAACCTGGAGCTTGTGAGATCAAGGATGGTATCTCAAGGCTAACACAAAATGGCCAGATCTCTTCATTTCAATCCACCTTGTATCCTGCGCTTTGGGGATCTGTGTTTGATATTTTTGTCATTGTAAGAATTTACAATACTACTTCACCCAAGACCAGGTGCATCAGTGGTTGAAATGAGAGGTATTCTACACGGTGTGTGTATGTGCAGTAGCAGGACTAATATACATACACAAAGAGGCATTTTATAGTGCAGCAAATAAACAGATTTTAGGCTTGTTTGTTTAATGCCTATCTGTGTATGGCTTAATAATATCTCTGGACATTGTGCCAATGGACAAATCGTTATGGACCCAAGGAACAACTGGTATTTGGACCAAACTCTGCACTGCACCCGCATTAAGGGGCAAAATAGAGTTTGGTTATATACACTCTGCTACACAATAGAATATGTTAAACATTGCAATACTTTCTTCATACAATGGAGAGAAGCATTGACATTGCATCTTCAGCAAGGGTTCTGATGTTTGAGGTGTTTTCCACTGTATACCTGTTGTCTTCTCTAATCTAATACACTGTATACACTGTGCACGTGTATTGCTAAGTGTGTGTGGCGTGTGAGTAGCTCTTTACTGACTGTACTGTGTTGTTGGCTATATGTGTGTTTTCCTCAGGCCACCGTCAGATCCCAGAAAGGGGAAAAGGGAGAACCTGCTGTCCTGGAGCCTGTGAGTCAAACCACTCTGTTTAACGTTGCATATATACAATATATATATTGGAAAATGTAACGATAGGGGGCCTTTAATATATTAAAGGCCCCCTATCGTTACATTTCCCAACTGTCATTTTAGATGTTTCCTCCCTTTGAGCTGAACATTTTGTGCCAGTTGGTGTTTATTATTGCACCAACTTGAATGGCTATCTCAGTGGGCGGGGTATAATATGTCAGTAATGATTGGCTACTATCAGAGCCAGCGTCAGACCATGCTCAGTGGGTGGGCATGTATTTCAAATTGGTGGGCACATAATTTAGGCTATAGCCTATAGATGTGAAGTGCACATAATAGCCTATAGCTGGTATATTTTATTTAAATACAGCAGATAAAGTTGCCCCCCCCCCTTCCATGACGGTGGGTCCGGTGTGATGTCAGGTTTCTGCATAAAATATTCAATCTAGCAAGTCATTATAATCAGTAAATGTTTGATTTAGTCAAACATATTGAAATAAAATATTGGTCTAAACTCAAATTTCACATCTGGTTTGGTTGATTCCACTAGTGTAAAGAATACAGATCCAAGAAACGCGTTATTTTTCTTTTTTTACTTCTGATATGATTATAAAACTCTAACCCTAACTCTATTTGTTAGATGCATGTTAAAAACATTAGCTGGTTGTGCTGATAGCTAACCATTTTTCCATGTCTGTTGTTGATGATGTTGTTGTTGTTGTTCTCACTCTCTTGTCTGCTCCGCAGGGCATGTTGATTGAAGGACCACCTGGGCCTGAAGGACAAGCTGTATGTAGAGCCTGTCACCTGTTGTCATGTCTGCTAACCTGCATTGTCATATACAGAATCATCTTTTATACAAATACACCTGCCAAACATTACTTGCATGCTGCTAAAACGTTGTCTACTTTAGTTAGATTAGTTTAAATATTGCCATGTGTGAGTGTTTGTTATAGTCATGTGGAGCCAAACTGTTGATTTTATAAGTATTTTATTTTATTTATTAGGCATAGAACCACCTAATACAGGTGTAGGGTGGTTTGTTGTTATTAGGATACATCTTCAACATCACACCTCGCTTGAGCGTCCACTTAGGATATAACGCATCAGGCATTTGAAATAGTGGATTGTGTGGATTATATTCAGTTAAAATACATTTAATGAGCGATTTTGCAGATTATTTTATCCAAAGCGAGTTCTACAATGAGTACAATTACAAGTATTAAGCAGGTGGGGGGGTTAGGCAGCATCTTGCTCCAGGAACATCACAGGTAGACCAACACACCGGGATTCAAAATGACCTTCCACTGCGCTCTCTTGTTTCCCAGGGCCCAAGTGGCCCGGCAGGTTCTTCTGGACCTCCTGGCTCCATTGGTGATCCTGGGGAGCGGGTGAGTCTTTAGCTCCTAGCAACTAGCTATTAGCTACTAGCTACTGTAGGACAGGTGAGTCTTTAGCTCCTAGCAACTAGCTATTAGCTACTAGCTACTGTAGGACAGGTGAGTCTTTAGCTTATAGCTATTAATTACATGAATACAATAGGCCAGGTGAGTCTTTAGTTACTAGCTACATAGCTTCCATAGGACAGGTTAGTTTTATCTCCTAGCTACTAGCTATCATAGAAGAGATGATCTCCAAGCTATTCTAGCTACCATAGAACAGATTCCTCTAGCACATCACAGAAAGCCGAAATAGAGGACCAACGTGTTCCTCCATCATGTCCCCATCCTGCAGGGCGTCCCTGGTAGGGCCGGTCTGCCCGGAGCTGACGGCGTGCCCGGACCCCCTGGGACCTCCGTCATGCTGCCTGTGAGTGACCTTTGACCTTCCATCAGTACCCATCAAAGCACATGAAATCAGTTTGTTCCATAGACTTATTAATAGATAGACACATTGACGAAAATGGCGGCTCAATATTTCAAGGTAAGATCATTGTCGCAGTGAAGCGCGAGGTTCCAATTAAGAGTATCGCCATATTGGCAAAGTGTCTTTTTTGCCACATGCAAAATACAAACAGAAGATTACGTTGCATCTTGCGACACCGGAGATCCTGACCTCAAGCCTCGTGCGTGTGCAGCGTAGTACAACATAAAATAACAGGATTTTTTGTTTTTGATTTGGACTATACTGTTATAAGCGTAGTCATATTTTGTTTCATATTTAGCATTTACACTAAAAGTAGGATCGATGTTGTACTCGCTAATAAGCCACTTGTTGCTTGTGCAAGTGAAATTTACACGCAGCTCAGGCACGAGCGTTGGACTATGTCGCATGATTATTACGTCATGACAAACAATCGTCCAAACTGGCTTTATTGATATTGTTAGAAAGAATATATGTATATAAGCACCAATAGAGTATTATTAAGCACCATATGAACCAAGTGCGGCACCTGAAAAAAATTTGGCGGAGCAGTTAAATCGATAATTAATTTATGAATGGGGTGTGTAATGCAGTTGGTCCTATAGGCTGCAGTACCACCCGTCACCACATGTCACGGCTGCCCCTCGTTTCCTGCAACGAACGTGCTACTTTGTCATCAATTATCATGTGTCAATAATCCAAATATTAATTGTTTTACTAAAATTACAATGTTGTGTATTTTATCGAGATGTCAGAATTTTATCGCGATTAATTACAAGTATTCATTAATAAAATAATTTAACCTAAAATTGTTATTTTTATAATAAGAAATGCCAGCTTTATGTTAATTTTCGTATTTAATTTAAACATTTGCGTAAAGCTGGTATATTGGTCAAGCATGTAACTTACTGTATGTCATAAGAATTTAATAAGTGAGATGTTCGTCTCTCTCGCTGTCCTAATAGTTCCGCTTTGGCCAGAGTGGTGGTGATAAAGGTCCCGCTGTGTCTGCCCAAGAAGCTCAGGTGGCCGCCATTTTGTCTCAGGCCAGGGTAAGTTGTGCTGTACACTGGTTAGCAGAACATTCACATACAGTAGAACAGCACTGGGATATTTATGGCCTAAAACAATGACCACATTGTCATGAGCACACATCTCATTCCTGGGTCAAGTCACTATGCTGGGTAACGCAACCAGACCTTATTAGCTTCATCTGATAGTATAAAATAACAACGCTTTTTACTTATTTGCACAGTACACTATACAGTACAAGTAGCAATTGTTTATTAGTGTATTCATTTATTCATTTATGTTATATACGAGCTAGGCAAAATAATTATATTTGGATACAAAGACACAATATAATTATTTTGCTTGCCAACATCCCATGAAACACACGTGACTACAAACAGTAATCTGGACCTTTTCTTGTTTATAGATGGCTCTAAAAGGACCGTCTGGACCAATGGGATTTACCGGTCGTCCTGGACCCATGGTAAGGCTAAATGCAGAGTGGTTCCGTTGGAGAGAGGATGAAGGTTTTTGCGTCCCAACTTACAGTACAAGGTGTATTGTATCTATGAAAGATGAATAGATTAAGGGCTGGCCCTTGGCTTGGCATATCAGGGCACACGGCAGCCATCTTGGTAAGGTCAACATTGTTCGGCTGTCTTCACGTCATCGTTATTATGGTAAATACAACATTTTCCCCACAGGTTTCACTTCTACAAGGAAGGCGCAATTGTTGTTTGTGTCAGGGCAACCACTCGATTGTCTTAAAATTAAGGCTTGCTCATTATAAAACAGATAATTGGCTATTTTCTCCCAGCTGCCATATTTGTCTTTACAAACTTTTCCCATAGAGTTCTATTCAGAATTCTCTAAGTGGTCGGTCTGCTTTATAGGATGCCTCTGTTTTTCTCCCTTAAGGGCAGAATTGCATTTTAGCCATGTGTGTGCTGTTCGTACATACAATGCAATGTTTTGGCGAAAAGTGCAATGAAATTACGCTTAAAACGGGCGTTAACATGTTTGCACATGAGGCGCTTAGAGGAGCAAGTTAGTCTCTATATAATATACTATTATATGTTGCTTCTTCCATAGTTCTATTCAGAATAATCTAGGTGGTCTGTCTCCTCTATATAATGTCTCTGGTACTTCTCCCATAGAGTTCTATTGAGGACTCTCTAAGTGGTCTGTC
>JAODLL010065931.1:0-17320 GCA_026546735.1 Forbesichthys agassizii
GTGTGTGTGTCACATTGAGAGAGAGAGAGAGAGAGAGAGAGAGAGAGAGAGAGAGAGAGAGAGAGAGAGAGAGAGAGATTATAATTCTCATCAACATAGTGCCCAAGACCACACGCACACAGTAGATTGCATGCATTATGGCTGTGTGGCCATCTCACATAGACCGCATCAAGAGAGGCTAGAGCCCCTCCATAGGGCTTGAAAGGAGAGCATTGAAACCAGATTGGGGCCCATTTCCCATTGGGTGTCTTGTTGACTGTTAATTGTACGAGACGGAAGCGAAGGGCTCTGGTTGGTGATGTAAGGCAACAGAGGAAATACAGTATGCGTCTGGAACAGGTTTTTGTGGTACCGTTTGCATATCGTCATACATATCATTATTTCAAAATCATTGCATGAAACGTCATGAAATTACGTCCTCTTAAAATGATAAAGGAATAGAGGCAAATCATTATTGGCACGTTTCACAGAAACATTAAGCCTAGTCCTAGAGTCAGAACCTTTTTCAATGGAGATCTTCATTTCATTTTTCTTTAAGTCTTGGACTAGCCTTAATCCCTGTCTGTTAAACCGACCATAAATGTGCTCTGCTATACCCATGTCGCTACATATGGAGATCATTTGCCCGAAACGAGAGATTTTACAAAACTTGTGGAATAGCATAATGATACAATATCCTACTGTACACAGCACCACTTGAAACACACCAAATTACATACACGTTTAGGCTTAATTGTAGGTTACAGTCTACAATGAGAAAGGCTTTCTACGCAACCGAAAGCGAAGAAACATTCAATTGATAATTGCAGCCGGCTCTAAAGTGTAAGTAAAAGTCAATTGCATGTAATAGCAGTGGTGTGTGGGCTCCATTACCAGTCAAGGCCCCCAATAAGGGAGGAACACCCACTGCAGGATTAAAATGATACAGAGTTCAAGGGAACCATAAAGCATGCATCTCATCAAAATTCAAGAGGGAGCTATAACATTTTATAAACTTCACTCCCATCTCGACAAGCCTTGCAAGGAGAGAAGACTCTTAACGTGCCTTTTCTCCTCCCGCGTCTGTCTTTGTGTTTGTGTTTCTTAGAGTGGGAAGACGACTTTGATCTCCTTTTCTTCTTGCGTATCGGTTCCTGGTTCTCCTCCGAGCGTCTGCTAGCCTTCTTGATCACCTGCACCTCCTTCCTCCTAAAGACAGCACCACAGATGATTTGCACGCATGCTCACATGTAACGTGCAAAGTGCGGCGTAAAGACTGCATCTGCTTACTTGTGATGGTAGTTGAGTCTGAAGGAACATTCAGGGCACAGTCCTAGAAAGTAGAGATGGTTCACAACATAGTTAACTAATCTGCCGGTGTTTGGAACAAAGAGGCTGCCATTTTTTATTTTTGTTGACAAGAAGGAAAGAGGGAAGGCGGGAAATTAAGGAAGAGATCAGGTGCTTCCCGAAAGATGGGTTTGATCCTCGACATTCCTGACCTTCCTCTATGCTGTATGCATCCTTGTGCAACATGTCTAACCATTACCTGCTCAACGCTTGTAATTTTACTCACTGTACGTCACTTTGGATAAACACATCTGCTTAATGACCTAATTGTATTCTAATTGTTCTAGCGTGCTAGCTTGTTAAAATACCCTTTGTTTACTGCATGACTGAATATGCTATGACTGCTGTCTTCCAATTATGGTAATTATTCTAACAGGGCTATGTACAGCATGACACCTGAAGGAGGTGTATTATAGACTGACACGCTTAGTCCCCTTGTGCTAAATGTACCACCCGAATAACACACACACACACACACACACACACACACACTCACACCATAAAGGAGCGTTTGTTTCGTAGCTTACGGAGTTTGACTAATGCGTTCCTTTTCTCGCCATGTTCCACGTAGGCGAAGTTCACCTCCCAGCTCTTTAGACCTTCCTGCTTCTCACAGCGCTTGTTACCGCACTGGAACTGACCTGCATCACGCATGCACGCGCACAAACACACACACACACACAAACACACACACACACACACACTTAAGTGTCTTTAAAAGGGGCTAGAAGATTCACTTTATGTTCCTTACCTCAACGTAAGTCCATAGAAATGAATTAATATGAAGCAGGTCAAAATAGGACAGAAAACAATAACAGGAATAATAATAAACAATAATAAAAGGAGTCCGTGCTCATATTCTTTTGAATGTTAAATTTCTCTACTTACATTAAATTATGATAATTTCCTACTGGGTGAGTAAACATACTGGCTCATCAAAAACATTTGTTTTTTTTCCATTTCGTGCCACCGTCTCAAACTGCTTCACATTTTAGGCTACTCTTGAGAGCGAGTGTCATTTTATGGGCTTATATGAAGGTCAGGAATATATTCCGTTAAATATACAAAACCTTCAAACCCATAGAAAGGAACATGTCTGATCAAAATAAAAATAAAAACCAGAAACATCAGTGCGAAGGAAAAACTTCAGGAGCAAAAGGGGAAAGTGAAGTAGTATTTTGGCCGACAACAGGACTCTAATGGCTGGTCCCAGACAGGCTCTAGACAAGGCCACAGTATGTGAGCATGTGAGTGAGCGTGTGAGTGAGTGCGCTCTCCGTCCGAGGCCAAACCCTAAAGCCCGCCTGCCCCCTCTGATCCCCACAATGGCCTCAGTTGGGGCCAATCTGGCCCATCCTCCAGCTTGTGACCGAGGCACCTAGTGCGTCAGAGCATAGGAAACACGGACCTCCCGCCCGCACAGACGGCCAATTAAACAGTTCCAGGTTGGGGGTGATTCTGCCGGCTCTGCTTGCCCGCACAGTACGGCAGAGGCTCTCCCTCCTGTATGAGACCATTAAGGCTCCGTGACGTGAGAGAGAGTTGTGTCTCAGGAGCTGGAGTATTGATTCACTGATTGGTTTAGCCTGAAGAGAGGCGTGAGCAGAAACGAAAGATGGACACAGGTGATGTGCTGTGGTGGTGGGGATAAAGCGACATGCTGTATGGGACAGGACTAAAGTATGAAAGCATCATCCACGTCAGGACACAGTCCGGGATGTTGTCCATTAACCCACCCACACACACACACACACACCTACACCTGACATCCTTTTCAAACTGAACCCGAATCAATTTACAAGTGTTTTGTTTTGTTTGTTTGTTTACTGGACTTCTATGTGTAACACTCCACACAGCCAGTTAAAATGTTACTTGCTGCTGTCGCACAGTCATTTGTGTTGAAGTTTTCACTTTTCAGAGTTTCAGAGTGCTTCAGAGACACAGTCGTGCCCTTAAAAAGCCGCTCTACCCTTCAAATCCTCTCTCCCAACGTCAGCGGCGAGCTGGCAGTGGCGAGCAGCGGCTAACGACAGGGAAGGACGTGAGGATACTCTCTTCTCGTCATTGACGGTGGAATTTTGCCGCCAATGCTTCTTCCGACATTATCCCTCCGTCACAGGCACAAGCATGTACGTATATGCGCCAATGCTCTTAGCGCCAGGAAACACGCCATTCACGACAGCATTGCTCTTGCCAGGTCATTTCCTCTTATCTGTGCTGCAAAAAGAGATTAAGACGAGTTGTGAGCCATTAACTCCTTCGCTTTGGTGGGGGTGTGGCTTAAGAGACCAATGCATGCTATAGGCTATTTCTTTGAACTGTCTCACAGACTAATCTTAAATGAAACTATGCTCTGCCTTCCAACAACAACTCCAATCCAAGCCCAGCGGGCAGAACGTACCGTTTCAGTGGTTAATATTGCATGAAGTTGGTGCACTGTGGATCTTTGTAAGTACTTGCCCAGGCAAATGTCTTAAACTAGAACATTCCTGAGTGAATGGGGGACATTTATGGGGAAACTATTCAACTATCAATATATTGACAGTTCTGAAAACTCCCCCAACTCTGGCTTGACAAGAAGGAGCCCAACATCTGCGCACTGCTGATGAAAGCAATGGTACCCATTCATGTAAATCCGGATACCTAAAACACCCCGGCCAGTGGGTACCCAGGGTATGGAAACACTGGACTGGAGTTTATTGGCTATTATTGTGCTATTGGAGAGCACCTGGCATTCAGACAGCTCGAGTAAGCCTTGTTACCACGGAGACTCCCGCTCAAAGTCAATGGCCAGCGTCAGGAGGGAAACACAGCCTGACAGATGGCAGTCGGATTACTGGGTGACGTGACAGGACGTTGTGTATTGGTTACCTTTCCTCTTTTGGTGAGACTCTCAGTCCACCTAGCACCACCCTGGTGGACTAACAAAGAATCACCTCAACTGCCTGTGCTTTATGATATTTGTACCATCTGATGAGCTTACTTGTGTTTGCTTTGTTCTAGTTTATTAGTTGCCAATGTCAGCCCACTGAAAGCATGTTGGGGGTGTGTGTGTGTGTGTGGGGGGGGATAACAAGGGGGATTGTTCAAGTGTTATCAGACGTGATAACACATATCTAAGTTGACAAATGTACATAATTGTATTTTTCCTAGTCTGTTGCCTCCGTAGGCATGTGTCTAACAAAGAACACATTATTTTTAAGTGCAGATTACTATGACCAGATTCACAACATACACATCAGGGAGCCAACCACAAAAAACGATATCCAGTTGGCAACAGCAGCTCCTATAGCTTTATGGATATTTGTAGTTTACCTCCCTGTCTGTATAGCCTAGGGATTTCAACCTGCTTCAAGATACACAAACCCAATTCATGAATGGTTTCAAAAAACATTAAAGGATGGGAATGTGCCTTTTAATGTCTCCCTTACCATTAGAAACATAAGCACCGCTGATTTTATATTAGGTCACCTTATTTGTATTTACTCCAGGCGATACTGTCAACTGCATAATTTTTCACAGTTTGCACAAATCAAAACACAGAATTCCCTAACTACCCGTCTTGAAATCAGGAAGTCAGGCTATAACATGTTTTGCAAGTAAGCTAAGAGATCTCTTTTTAATTAGTGGTGCATTAAAACATCTACTGATTGATGGATGAATAAAAAAGTTGTTAGACGCCATCTTGTGTGAGATAGTTCCTTTGATCCAGAATGTTTTCAGTGCATACCTTCCTTATCCTGACAAGGTGATTAGCGCTCTCCCCCCCACTGAGCTAATAAAACCCTTAAAAACAGCCTTGTTGTAAGCATATCCTGCAACGTGAGTGAGATAGCTGCCTCGAATGTTGCTCGGGCTCCAGGCTCCTGCTAATGGTAGCCATGGCAAACATAATCCATTACGCTTAACACGTTCATATATTTATTTCTTTATCAAAAGACAGAATAGTTACAAAGGCTATGTAGTGGGCCTATTGCGCACAATAACATCCAACCTAGGGAAAATAAAAAATGCATTCAACTGACCTTTAACCTACGTTTTAACAGTAACATACGGTAAACCTCATCTTGAAATGGAAGCTAAACCAGCTGGACTGCATAACAAAGAAACATCTGTGTGTATTGCAGGCACCATATGGACAGAGAAAACACCCGCCCAAGAGGTTGAAATATTCTCTTGCAGAAAATCTCCACTTAAACAGGCCTTTTATGGGAAACGGTCTATTTTCACCCTTGAAAAGATAGTTTGTCATGAAATAAAATACAACTTTAGGCTTTTAATCACACATCAATGACAGCTGCTCTTAGTAAGCCGCCTGAGCATTATCTAACGTGACAATGCGTTAGGCCTACACCACTACAGAAACCACTAACAACATTGGATTCCCTGAACATGTGCAAACACAGTTTTCCTTCATGCTACTCTTTTTTTCTTTACCAACAGCCCAGAACAATGACAGGCAAACCAAACTGTCTTTGGCAAACACTGACCTGATGCCACCCTGCTTGAACGCTGCTCCCTGATGAGCATGAGCTGAGCTAGGAGGACCTATCAGCGGCCAGGATTACACAGGCTTAATCTTGAACAACATATTGGCTTATGTAGCTCTCACTGAGACACTGGTGCAGACAAAGAAAACTCTCTCTACTGTATATGGGGTGTTGCACTGATCCTGAACCAGCAATAGACTGCAATCTGGGAACACTGGAATACGTCACAAAAACAGAGGGAGCCTATTTGAAACGAAAACATAAAAATAAATATGAATAAATAATAACACATGAAGACTACAATAACAATCATTTTTTGTTTCAAAAGTTGCAATGCCTACCAGGCTAACAGCTTGAAGCAAAACAGATATAACACACATTTCCAATATATTGACAATGGCGTGCCCCCACAGTAAAAATATTTTCCCATATTGTATAAAACAATTAAATATAGAATAAAATAAGAATTACAAATTTGACCAGAACAATTATTTAATAATGAACAAATTAAATATGGTGGATATATAAGAAAGAAAATGTCCAAGTAAAAACAGCATTATATAGTGAAGCACTATGTGTTGATCTATGTCTCCATCTAGTGTCCATGTACGGTACCATTTGTTTATATTGGTTGATTCACATTGACAAATGTGGCATCTCTAACATGTTATGTCATGTTTAACATGTTTATATGTCATTCTGTGTCCATGTGCCATTTGTTTACATTGGTTGATTCATATTGACTTGAGCACAAACAAATGTGGCATCTTTAAAATGTTTATATGTCATACATATTATGTGACAAAGTAAAAGTTAATTTTACAGATGGAACTGATATTCTCAACAAATTATAAAATACTTACCTTTACCAGAGACAACTTCGTTCTCAATCCGCCACCGAAACCCAAACTGTTTGGGGAGGGTGAAGATGGCAAAAAATAAAAACACACAAACATATAAATACTTTACAAACTTTAATAACAATAAACCCATCCCTCCGCAATTCCTTCATCCAACCAACCTTATTTTCCTTGTATCTCCTGAGGTCAGCTATGCAGTACTCTTTAAACAACTTGTCATAGTATGTCTTGGCCAAATCCTTCTCCCTGGAATGCAACAAACAGATGTCAAATTCAACATGCATCAATCTCAAACATTGTATCACATTTTAAGAATGATGTGTTGATTTTACAGTATATGTTGCCATTATTACCATGTCATGTCTTCTTCGTCCTCATCCCTCCAGAGGAAGCGATGGTTTTCACGCACAATATCCAGGTCTGTCTTGTCATTGGCCCTAAGTGAGTTAAGAGATAAATAAAAATGACTTCATATAGTTAATTCAGTGAATTAAGCTACAGATACAGTATAGGTTCACCTTTATATGACGTGATTATTTTCTAAAGAAACATGTATTTTGCCACATGATATTGTCTATCTACAAAATTAGACATATTTATCTAAATACAATTTACTGAAAACACAGTGGATTCCCTTAATTTCAGGGAAAAATGCTCTAGAGCACAGGAAGGGATGGTTATTACGCATTTGCTTACAGTAAAAAGCAAGCAAATATTGGAGGATTGCAGGAATCACAGGATCATGCTATTAAGATTACAGTTAGGTGAAAATAAATAATAATAATTTCAATATCCATATCCAGGTTTGACAGTGCATATGTCTGAGATATTATACTCACGTAGACCGTTTTAGATCAGCCATCTTCCCTCCATAATATAGTATGTAGTCACTACAAAACTTCTTATGTCGCTCAAACTAACATATAATTAAGGTCAAGTGCTTTTGGACACATTTACCACACAGAAATTATAATGTACTTTAAAAAGTATTGAATTGTAATTGACAAATTATGTTTAATGTATTAATTGTATACTGTATTAATATGTAGCAATATGTGTATATTACTGGATGAGTTTGTCTGAGGCAGTTTTTAATAATTAATTTTCAAAAGATACAGCATTCATTGATATCAAGTGGGCTCTTCTGTTTCTGGCCTCCTCTCTGAAAAGCAATACATTTAAAAGGCATTGAAAACAACATCAACTGGGTTACAACTGTAAATTAAATATTTTGTCACTAAAAAAAAAAACTTAACTTAAAGCAGATACCATAATATGCTACAATAAAGGAGTATTATGAATACATTAATTATAGCTAAGCCTTTATTTATATTACAATTGTTTCAAAATAATTGGTCTAGATTACTTTGTCCATGAGCATATCATTTAAATAGAATAAAATCATGATAATCGGTGTGAACACAAAATTTAAGTAGTAATAGGGTAGACCTTACTTTGGCTGAACATATTCAAAAATAGATAGCCTACCTGTCCAGTTCATTGGAGTGAAAACTCCGGTGAGCAACCTTGACATGGCTTCCTTTTTGGAATGGTTTTTGTAAAATTTCATCCTCACGTTTTCTGTTAGGACATACAAAACAAATGTCATGTTAGTAGATTATAGCTCTGTAACTGTCATAAGAAAAACGACAGCCTAATCAAATGCACAATACTACTACAATACTGTAGCCTAGAAATACAGTAGCACACATAAACAATGGCACACGCTGGTTTACTGCCATTCTAGTAAACAACTAGTGACCTTTTGAGTCCTCTTTGTGATGAATCTCCCTTTTCATCTTCATCACTGAAATCAGAATCATAACCTCCTCCTCCGTGCACCTGAGAAGTTACAGAATTATTTGTTTGTTGTATGATAACAGAGCATGCACAGAAATTAAAGAGTACGGTATACAGTAGGTGCAGGGTTATCATGTGTCGTATGTGTCTTCCCATTGCTATGAGATACCTCATCGTTTACAAATTTGAATTACATAGGTTAAGAAAACAATTACACAATTAATACTTCACTTTACAAAATTTGACTTCAAAATCGCACGATAGAAATACCTTAACGAGATTCTCCATGGCGTTTTTCAATCAGTATTTTAAGTAGATGTTTACAATACAGAGCGAAACAGCGAATAGATGACGTGATGTTAGTCGCAGTATGATGACGTTGATATGAGCCGAATATGAATAGCCTAACGAATTACCTTTTTTTTTATAACTGCAAATTAAATATATATATTTAATGTAGGCCTATACAGAACGAGTTTTAAAATGTGTTTGATGAATAGTAGCCTGCATTGCACAACCGTCTTTATTAGGCTACAATATGTCTATTTGATTTCATTGTGTGATTCATGTATCTAAATAAAACCCATTTTTGTGTAGGATGGGATAGTTAAATAGGCACATTCATTTTTTTAACGACCAATTATATTAAATTTAGGCCTATGCTAGTCGTGGTCATGTCCGGCATAATTGAGAGAATGGGTTGAAGGAACTGGAAACAATGATCCTATTATTCTTTTTTGAATGCTGCTGTAGGCTAACTGTCTGACCGTTTTGGAATATGCGGGGTGTCAGGGGTGAAACTTTTGCCAAAGAACAGAAGTCCAGTGTCGCCAAATATCCCTTAAAGAGGCAGCTATAGAGGCGCGCAATTATCGTCAGGATTGGCCTATCTGTGGAATTATACTTTTAATCATACTCTATTGTTTTCATTAACGACCACAACAATATAAATTTACCATTTAGGCAACATTAGAAGCATTTGCGTTAAATAAATTAAACAGGTGCATGCTTTCACGGAGACCGGAATAGCGGTTTCGAGTTATCCATGCTCAGAAGCGCGCATAACACTGCTGATAAAATAGGCGCACCTACGCGCCCCCTTCAATCTCTTTCTCTCTTCATCTCACACCCTCTCGCACAAGGAGTTCAGGCTTGTTGTTGAGGCTCCGGTATTCAGAAGACAACTTCCCTATCGGACCAATTTTGTAGGCTAATTCTTTTGTGCCCAATATACTTTGAAAGACGTGGCTACTTTCGTTGTTATGGAAGATTTTTTTTTTAATGATTTTTTTTTTGTTTTGAGTCGTCTTGCGTCTGTCCCAGATTTGTAGCTAATCCTGCGTCTTGCGGAACGAATTTGTTGGACTGGTGAAACAATAAGTATTTAGCCCACACAAGCCTCCGTTAAAGTGCAATAAATCCCCTCTTTGTTGAGGTTAAGAGGACATCTTATACATTTTCTGGCGTTACTCACAGTATTTATCGATAAGTTTGCGTGGGAACGATTAGCTCGAACGAAACAGTGGGGATATGGGATTCAAACTGAATAGATGGACCGTCTTGGTGTGGGTCTTTTCCGTCTATTTTATTCTTTCGGAGGGCAGAAGAGCAAAGCAGCCCAGATGCCCGCCTGGATGTACGTGCACTAAGGATAATGCCCTGTGTGAGAACATTAGATCCATCCCGCACGCTTTCCCAGCCGATGTCGTTTCACTGTAAGTGTCATGATATAGCCTATTACATAGGCTATGTAACGTGTAACACAAGTATGCAATGTTTTCATAATAGTCTGTATAAAATAACAACATATTCCGTAGATTTAATAAACGTGTAGGCTATAGGCTAACTCCTCTCTATTGATATTGCCATTCTGGCACATCCCCCAATGTTCTCTCCATCCATTCAGATCTTTTGTCAAGTCTGGATTTAATGAAATCGCCGGAAGGAGCTTCGTTCACACTCCTGCCCTGCAGCTGCTGTGAGTCAGTCTATGCATTTAACCACCAGTTTTTATAGATATTTGAGTTTTTAAGGGCCGTATCTTAAATATACCTTATGCATTTTAACTTCGTAGTAAATATGGTATACAAATAAATTAAAGTATTGCTCTTCTTCGTATATAAACAAAGAGTTTACATACAGCAGCATCGTATAATCCTTAGGAGAGTAGTGGTCCTGGGAGACACTAATAAAGGCTTTCTCATTTATAATGTGAGTCTTGCTCATTAGTCTGGATTATGCAATACACCACATGGCTGGCTACATCAACTAACAGCGGCCATATAGGCATGTTCGCGCATACGTGCGTGCGTGTGCGTGCGTGTGCGTGTGTCATGTGTAACAAGCCAGAACCAGGAAAAGGCAACCATTTAATACAATCATATATTCCCTTTAGAGTTATTTACAAATTCATTTCAAGGGGTATTTACCCAAATTATATATAACATTCACAGCATGTGTTATGGCTCTGACACACTATATTTTATTCCAGGATTTGGCCATGTCTGGCTTGTTGAGCATTAGTTATTCTTGGGAAACAATTCATACAATATGGAAACATTGCATGTTCAAAACAGATAAAAATGACAGAATCATTCACTGTTGTTCTCTTGGTTGTCTAGTGACCCTTATGGTTGAAGTAGATTTTAAAAATGTATTCATGAAAGCAGAACATGCTACACAATCAAGGTTTGTGCTTTACATTGTGCATTGTTCCAGAGGGAGGCAAACTGTTGTTGTCTGTTGATAACTAAGGCTCCTATTATCTGTCCCCCATGCAACTACATTGATCACTTCCTACATGTTCTCTCAACTGTTGGAACAGAAAAGGCGTGGTGTAGAACAACACTTGTGACATTCCCATTATTGGTTGTCAGACGATTCATAGCTTCCTTTCACTGTGGATGAAAGAACAAACATTTTTCCAAACACTTCATGTCCCGTACGTAATGACAACATTATATACTGTAAATATAGGCTGGAATAATTAATTAATATAACAGTGCACCAGCTGTTCCAGTATTTTCTACTAAACAAGAAATTAACCTATTTAAGAGATGTTAAAATATTTCACTTTTCTTTTCAGGCTATTCACAGCAAATTCTTTTGAATTTATTGATGAAGATGCATTCTTGGGTTTGCCACACCTTGAATACTTGTACGTATTTATCTTAAATTAACACATTTAACACATATTTACCATTAAAATCACTTACATAAACATTCTCTGTCAACATTGGAACCATATACTGTATACTGTCTATCCCTCTCACAGGTTTATAGAAAACAACAGAATTGCATCCATATCCCCGTATGCATTTAGAGGGCTTAAAGCGTTGATACACCTGTAAGTTGATGCAAACAGCCAAAGCATTTTCTGTTTCCCAGGCAACATGCCAAACTATTCCCAGTGCTTCCTTCCTGTGTGTCCTCAGCGTGAGTCCTTCAAACTGTAGCTTCCTTCTTTCATTACGTGCCATTGTATTACTATGCCTTTTTTGTTTCCTCTGAACGTTTATACTTTGTCTCTCGGCTACATGAGAAATAATGCAAATAATATGTCTATACCACTTCCACCCTAGAGTAATATGAAACAAGAAGTACCATTTGACCGATGAGTAGACTATATTCCGATATGTCCCTGTGTCCTGTTTTTACTCACTGTCCACTTTCATTGGCATTGTCAAATATGCCAAGGTAGGCAGAGATGCCACTGCCAGTGGTGCTGTCCAAGGTTAATATCTGCAGTATCTCACGGCTCTAATAGATCAGGTTGCTAAGGACAGCTCACGGTGATGTCTCCAGTTGTCACACGCAGAAAGCATTCTTTATTTCCCCTCACTTTGGCATCCACATTTTTAATCATTTTTGATGGAATCCTAAATAGAATTAATTCAGTATTACATTAATTATTTATCATATTTTGGAATTTGATTAAAGTTAAATATACAAGCATACAGTATTTAAATAATTGCATATTGATAACATAATGTTTAAATATAAATAGTTCCAAACATGAGTCCATGTTGTGTTTTAATGCAGTATGTGAACTGTTATGTAATCTTAAATGCAATGTTGACCTTCAGCATGTCTTGAAAACCCTCAGCTAAGCTACTTTTAGTCAGTGGCTTCTAACACAGAAAGTTCCCAGGCATCATTCAGGATAAAATTTAGCAAACAAGGTTTGAATGAATAACGCACTACATTAAATGCATTATTAAGGGCACAGACAACTGTCCCCATCTGATCTTAATCTTGTGCCGCGCTGAGAATTGAATTATGCTGTGAGATGAATAATGCAGCACTCATGAATTACACTGACATTTTATTTAATTCATGTTTGTTTCTGTTTTGGTATTCAGCCCGCATTCCCATCCAATCTCAATATGTCTCCAAAGGACCAGTTACAGTATGACTGTTATGGATTCCTTTAGCTGGCTGGCTGGGAGGATATCCTTTTAACATTGGAGCTACTTTTGATTAATTTGTTTTAAATATTATACAATGCCTGCGTTTAGACGAGGAACAAATTCATGAATTATGTTCATCACTGCTTATTCTTAGTTTGGATATGAGCCACTTCATGTGGTGCCAGTTTTGCACACGTTCAAATTAGTGTGTCCAATTAGCCTAACATACATGTGTTTGGAGGTATGGGAACATTTAAGTAAAGGCCACACAAGCAGGGAGAACATGTACACTGGACATGAAGGCAAAGAAATAGATGATTGCTGCAAATGAAACAGACCTAATTTGTGTAATGTGAGTTCAGTTAAGACAGTTACAGACAGACAACACAACTACGCATTTATTTTCCATTAAACTGTATGAAATCAACCAAACCTCAAATGAAAAAAACAAATCTTAACCGGAAATTAATATATTATTGGCAATTGTATAGTATCTCATGTATGTAATAATTGCATGCCATTTACTAGCCATATGACTTTGTTTGTTCTCTTTCAATACTGTAGGAGTCTGGCATACAATAACCTTGAGACATTACCCAAGGATGTTTTCAGGGGCATGGATGCTTTAACTAAAGTGTGAGTACATATGGTATGTCTTGCTCTAGTTTTGTGATGATGTGACGAGAATTACATTTTTGGTAGTTTTACATTTGCATATGAAACCTTAAATTACTATTACTGCCATTGCTGATATGATGGACTAGCCAGCTTACCTTAAGGTTTCAGTACAGCAGCAAATCTGAACACTGTCTGCATAACACAGCCAGTAAAGTAAACTATTAAGATTATTATTTTTAACTCCATATTTGGTCAAGAGGTAGAGGCTGAGAGAGTAATGCAGAGATCAGTCTGTTACCATAGTAACTCTTCTCCTGATAAATTTCATAACGGTAATATAAAAAGTTAGTCTACTCAACTTTAATTTCAAATTGCTTAAGCTTTTTAAAATCACACCCTAACATTCTAAGCCATACAGCAACATTCTTAATATCATTAAAACATTTGAAATAATATCCAAAATTCAAAGCATTCTAGTACAGTTTCTAACCTGTTTATTAATGCTTAAAACCATCTGTCCACCCCTTTAAGGATCTGTGGTAAAAGGTGATTTGTGCACATAAGTGATTGCAATCCAATAACATCTAGCTGTGAACTGTGTATTGATGTGTATATGGATACACCCACCCATTTAGTGATCTGCGGGGAAACAACTTGATATGCGACTGTAAACTGAAGTGGCTGGTGGAATGGATGCACCACACCAATGCCACCCTCGACCATATATACTGCAGTGGGCCACCCATTCACCAGGGCAAGAAGATAAATGACTTGCTGCCACAGTCTTTTGACTGCATCAGTACAGGTACAGTAAACAACATCCCTGTCTTGGTCTGTAGGCTATCTTTTATCCTTGAAATTTACTGGTAAGATGAAATTTTGTATTACTGAAGCATTTTGCCACATTATGCCAATTATGTTAAAACAATATAAGTCATACAGTAAAATTAACACAGTTTATGGTGTTTGTAGCTGGTCCAACACATTCAGGTAGCATCTGTGATTTAGCAGAGGTTTTAGGGGAAGAGGCAACTGCTTGTTGTTCTCCTGGCTAAAACTGGTTTTAGGGTTAGGGTTATGATATGATGACTGCAGACTGATTAGAGTGGATCAATGAATAGTTCTAAATGATTTGTCCAGAACACATACAGGCTAGCTCAGTGTAACTTTGCTATAAACGTCTATACTTTATAGTTTACACATGCTAGCTGACACACTGGATGAATGGCCTATCCCACTTCAAACAAGTAATAATCTGTAGCACCACTCTAGTAATGATGCTGTGACCTAGGCTTTGTGAAATCCTTTTGTTTTGATGTTCTTTTAATAAAGACAACAACCGTGTTAAAGTTCTGTTCATCTGTGATGAAACTGTGATTTTTTTATTTAACTTTTATTTAACCAGGAGGTCCATTGAGATAAAAAATATCGTTTTCAAGGGAGACCTGTCCAAGATGGCACACTGTTACAAAACACTTATTTCAAAAAATAAAAACATTTATAAATAAGCCAAATAAAATAAAGCACATTGAAACAGACATGGGACAACATCCATCTTACGATTAGCAGTTACACTCCTCGGGTACACATTTCTTAATTAAAGTTTTAAACTCTCCCAAGGAGACATCATCATTAAGCTTCAGTGTGTTTTAAGGATTATTCCATGACTAGGGCGCGGAATAGGAAAAAGTTGCCCTACCAAGCTCCGAGCAACATGAAGATAGTATGTCAAGTTCACAGATGTGCCTACAGAAAACACACAGTGAATAATGTTGTTTGTGTCCTTAGAGTTTGCCTCCTATCAGTCACTGAAGTTTGAGTCTATCTCTGTTGAGGCCTTCAACTTTGGTAAAGACCAGTACGCTGTGTTTGCCCAACCGTTTGCTGGAACTTGCAGTTTCCTGGAATGGGATCATGTGGAGATGATATTCAGAACCTACGACACCATTGAAGGTCAGTGTGTAATGTTTCTTTGTATATATCTATGTCTGTACAGAACAGTTATATAACATTGTATTATGTTACTGTATATCTATTCCGATTTCTATTTCTCAGATTGTTCTGTTTCTTTCAGTTAGAAAAGTTTATGTCCAGTATAAGCATAGTATCTTGCTAAAACACCTACAGTACAGATACAATCTTTGCATTGTAGCGCCACCAGAACACCAAAAGCCCAAGCAAACTGTTTCTGTTTTGAAGTACAACTGTGCATGAAAGTGTGTATGGCTGGAGGGTTAGAGGGTAGTACAAACCTTAGGAGCTCTGTAGGGGACGTTGTAGGGAGGAGTACCAGCCAATTGAGCGCCCAGATTGAATTCCTCTTACATCTTGACTGCCTTGTGTCTCATCTCCACCCCTCGTTCAGGCACTTCTACGGTTGTCTGTAAACCCATGGTAATTGACAACCACCTCTTTGTCATGGTTGCCCAGTTATTTGGAGGCTCACACATTTACAAGCGTGACATCTCCGCCAACAAGTTCATCAAGATCCAGGACATCGATATCCTGAAGATACGTAAACCAAATGACATTGAAACCTTTGTCATCGATGGAGAGTCATTTTTTGTCATAGCAGACAGCTCTAAGGTGGGCCTTGTCTTTTACACTTATTTCATTTTAATATTATATGAACTGTTGTTGGAAATGTTTTTAATTGATTAGGGACAAAATGTCTCATGCATTTTTGATAAAATAATCTAATAAATCCTATATTATTGTGACATGCCAATAACTTACTTTTCACTCCTTTGCTATTTAAAGGCCGTGTTAATTATTCTTGAGAACACTTGCTAACTTTGAGCTCAAATATTCTTCGGCAGCGCCGCTTCACACATTGAAACGCATTTTGAAGCAAAGAGCAGTACTACGGCTTCGATGTTGTGAGCGATGTTCGCCACTTTGTTTATGTGTCTATTTTTTCGATCTCAAGTCTATGTAGAAGTACCAACATTTGTTTTCAACACGCACAGAGAACAGTAAAATAGCTAAATGCGAGGAGATATTTTGTGAATTTTACAAAAAGTTTATTCGCTTACAGTTAGCTTACAATAGCTGACTATATTGTAATAGTAATTTCACATTCATTCAAATTGTATCTCTCTATCTTGGGAACAAAGCTGAGATAAAGCTTAACTGATGGCGACGATGGTTGCACTTTGCATGCAGTACACACCACATGACCACAACAGTTGAATGCACAGTTGAAAACTGTCTCATCTGATGTGGCAGTTGAAATGGGCTCAAGCTAGAGAGAGAGAGAGAGAGAGAGAGAGAGAGAGAGAGAGAGAGAGAGAGAGAGAGAGAGATAGAGAGAGAGAGAGCAGGAAAACCTCACCAAGAGCAATGGTAAGTGGACCAGAGGAAAAAAGAAAATAATATATTAGGGGTCTTAGCTACATCATATCATTGGACATCAATACTTCTATAATTCACTGTCAAGCAGACACTACACTACTGCATTTTGTCAATGAGCTCTAAACGGTTAGATCAAGTCCCTGTAAGAGGTTGCGCTATACTTTCTGGGGGGAGGGGGGGCATATCATCATTTCAAAAGCACCGTGATCATTTTTTATGACTTAAACATTTGAGAAACATTCAAATACGTCAGCATTTATACTGTATGTAAAAGCACAGCCAGTGTTTGGTAGACACATTGGTCAACATGGGCAAAAGATAACTAGACTTTCCCTCCTGACTGTATGGGGCATGAGATACTGTTATCTTAAGCCCCCATATGACCCTCATGCCCCCATATGAGGGCAGGTCCAGCAGTAATTAGAAGTGAACTCTATTTGCTAGTGACCTTCAGATCCAA
>JAODLL010065942.1:0-17320 GCA_026546735.1 Forbesichthys agassizii
ACATATCTACATATAGCCTACATATATCTATATATTACATATACCCTACACATATCTACATATAGCCTACATATATCCATATATTACATGTAGTTCTTAGTATACTGTATGTGTTGTTTTGTCCAAGCAGTATACACACACGGGAATGTTGCACACTTTGCATGTGAGCATACAGGCAGCTGGGCTCAGGTCAGGTGACCCTGCTGGTCAGGACTACATGTCCATGTCCCCCTGCATACTGACCCGATCTGCCACGGAAGCTGCCAGCCAGCCAAACTGCCCTCTGGCTAGTTGATGTAGTTTGGCTTTCCCTCTCTTCACACAGCCTCATTCCATTCCATTCCCTTCCCTCCCGGAGTAGCGATAAGATGCTCTGCCAATTTAGGACCAGGCTACTCTTTGCCAATATCAGTGCGTCTGATCACAAGCCCATAAAAGTGGGTGGCCTGGGAATAAAATATCCCTTTGCTCTGTTCTCTCCTGACTCGCTCGGTCATTGCCGGGCTCCATTAAGCCCCGGTGGACACTCAATCCAGGCCACTTTTATCCTTCAACTTCAGGTATGTCTGCACCAGCCTCCCTGTGACCTTGTCCGACTGCCGACCAGCCTAGCTAGATGACTTGGCATTGCAATGCTAGGATATAGCACGCACTACAAAACCACACGAGATGTGCAAGTCCACCTGATTAAACAAATGTACGGGTGCAGTAGTCTCTCTTCTCTTCGTAAGAGGATGTGTGCAGTAGTCTCTCTTAGACAGCGGGTATGGTGTTCATTCACCCCCTGTAGCCTTTGATCTGTTAGATGACCTGTCTGGGCTGAGAAATCACCTCCAACATGCAGCTGAAGGTTCACCATTCACACTTGAAGGTATAGTCAGCCATTGCAAGCTAATCGTAAACTAATAACTTTTTGTCACATTTACCAAATATCTCATTGCATTTCACCAGATGTGCGTACTGAAAAAAAAAATCTAGTACTTCAACAAAGGCACCGTAAATACAGTAGGAACATAACAGCAACAACCACGCTGCTTGGCTTCACAATGCGTTTCATGTGGGGCGGAGCTCAAAATTTGCGTTCTTGAGAATGTTTAAACGTGCCTTTAATTGGTTCGATTACTACATACCATCTACTGTATACAGCAAAACTATATACTGTATACAGTAAAAATACCAATGTGATGCTAAATACACACAATATAGTTTGGACTATAGGGTTACATTTTCAGCTGCATTGAATCTGCTAGAATATTTATAATATTATAGCAGAGATATTGTATCACCCAAGGACAACTATCAATATGTCAGTCTCCTGTCATCATGAGAGACACAGTTTGCACACCCACTCGCATACAGCAAATACAACTGGACCATTAAGTATGCTCCCCCAGGTGGAACTGGCATGGACGTGCATTTGTTTGTGCCCATATTTACGGAGCCACAGCTGTGTAGAAGTAGGGGAGAGCGGGGATGGATAAAAAACTTTTCAGCTAAATGTAATTTTAAAAGATACTGTTACAGACTTTAGGTTTTGGCTAGTAGCAATGGAGGATTATTATCAAGGCGTGGGAAGGACAGCTGACGTTGCCAGCTGGTACACCCAGTTATCAGGCTGGTATTGTTTTAATGCACGAGTCCAGTGGTTTTTAAAGTAGGGCCCGCCAGAGGAACCTCAGCAAAATAAAGAAATTAGAGAGAACAAAAAAAACAAAAACAAAAAAGAACAAAAAATTATAATTATAATTACAAATGAATCTAGATAAGTATTTATTATAAAACAGAATTCAGAATATCTTATTTACCATGCCCCAAAACTGGAACATGGAAAAGTTTGAGAACCCCTGCACTAGTCCACCCCACATTATTCTATGTTCTATATTCTATATCCACATGCAATCTGCATTTAACTCTCATACCCAAAAGCCCAGGGGCGGGTTAGAAAGACAAGGTTTTATTTAAATTATTGGCAAAACCACACCGTTTATCCAAGTTGTACAAAATTAATCGTCGGACTTTCAAATCTCCGAGTGTCCTTGAGCTAGCCATGACCGCTCCCTTACGTCAATACGCATAAACCTATATTAAAGCAATAGCATAAAGCTTATAATGGTGATTTTGTTTTTATATTACATTTCTGAAGAAAATTGTAAATGAACTGAGAGATGTACTGAGTTTGTAGATCTTATGAACACATTCGTATTTCAAAGTGTATAGTGTAGAGCAATGTTTCCCAATATTGGTTACAGTTGTGAGCACTTGAACAATGTTGTGTATATGTTCCATGTTATTTTTCATTTATTTTATTTACATTACTTATGTTTATCCAAATGTGATGATTTATGTCATTATACCTATGTTATGCTGCACAAAAGGCATTTCTGAACACAACCAGGACACGCTTGAGCTGTTTACATGAAGGTGCAGGACTTGAAAAATGATCCCACACTGAGAAAAAATGGGACAGAAGCAAAAAACACCCAGAAATTGCTTGGGGATGAAATCACTGAATACAGAGTTTTGTGCAAAACATCCAGGGTAAAGATATTTACAGTTTTTAGTGTTTACGTGTAGACAGGGAAGGGTTTTTGGCTTGCAACGTCAGCTTGTCCTTTGTAAACAACAGGTGTTTTTCTTGACAGTGCATGTTATTGCGACTTAGGTTAGTCATTCTTGTGACTCAGTAACTCCCAGCTCAAATCAAAACAGTGTCGCTCCTCTGCTGTGCCGCCTAACGCATAGAAATGCATTGTGAAGCAAAGCGTAGTACTACAGCTTTGAGCGATGTTCTCCATGTTTATTTTATTATTTACAGAGCCAGATTTGTGTATTAGTATCGGATTATTTTTTTCAACATGCACAGAGAATGGTAAGATACTGAAATGCAAAGAGAAATGTGTGGAATTTGACAGTGCAGTATATTAGCTTGTATTTAGCTTGCAATAGTGACTTTTATCTGCTTCAGCTGAATGGTGATGTTTGTTTTTAAATTGTATTTCATGACATGGCTTGGTGTGAATGTGTGGTAAAGAAAGTGTTGTTTTGACGTGTTTTGATGTGAGGTTGTCTATACACTTCAGAAGAAGAGGGAAGCTGACACAGCTTGTTGTGAGGCTCAGTTCAGTGTGTCATAAATGACGAATGAGCTTAATGCCTGGTTATTTATTTTTGTTAATTCCACATGAAGTGTTTAAGTGTACCCTCGTCAGAAGATCAACATTTGGTCAGTGGGGGCACGTCATGGGGAAAGTATGCTATTACTTCAGAAAGACTTAAATAATACACCCTTAAAGGTATGGTCATTCTGGCTAACTTCGAGCTCAAATCAAAAAAACATCTGTCCTTCGGCGGTGGGTCACACGTCGACATGCATTGTGAAGAAAAGTTTAAAGCTACGACTTTGTTGATACGAGCAGTGTTCGCCACTTTGTTTATGTTCCTATTTACGGAGCCATGGAGCTGTGTAGAAGTACCATATTATTTTTTCAACACACACAGAACAGTAAACTAGCCAAATGCGAGGAGATATTTGTTGAATTTCACAAAAAGTGTATTACATTTACATTACATTTATCTTGCAATGGCTGACTTTACCTTCAATTAAAGAAATAGTCAGCTATTACAAGCTAATTCTAAACTAATACACTTTGTCTAATTCACCAAATATCTCCTTGCATTTCGCTAGCTTAACGTTCTGTGTGCTGCTATATGGTATACTTCTACAAAGCCATAAGAACATGCTCTCAGTCCATTCTGGGGTAGTGCCGCATAGAGATAATGTTTTGTTTTGAGCTCGAAGTTAGCAATGATTCTTGTTAACGACTAACCCTGCCCTTAAACCTTAACATACAGTGTATATGCACGCTGTAAAAAGTGTAATATATAAAGCTGACCAAAGATTACTCGGGAGATGCCAGACACGGGTACCTTCTTCAACACGGATGCCAAAATGCTCATACTGTATAGACCTACTATATGATTCGGATAATTAGGTGTACTAGTATTTACAATAGTCTCTTTCAGAAATCCCAACCTGCTGGGACTCATTTCTGGGAGTCATCGTGGCGTCTGTCCGCAATCAAAATTCCCTCCACTTCTCCCGAGGAAACAATATTTCACACCCTTTCTCTCTCTGTGCTCTCTTTCTCTTAACGCCAGCTCTAGCTCGATTTTCCAGGAGATTTCTCTTCTCCGGGAGATTGTATATTTCTTGCAGGGGTCCGGGAGCCACTAGTAAAATGCGGGTGACTCCCGGGCCTTCAGGGAGAGTTGAAATGTCTGCACTTTATGCTAATGACGTTAGCCAAAATGCTCTTAAAAAAAAAAGTCACAGAGATATTGTTCATTCATGTTTACCTATTTCTTCATGGAGACCTCTTGCAAGGGCTTCAATTTCTGCTGCTTCACTTCCAGGGTCTTACATCATTCCCCTCCTGCACATGTTCCGTTCTGTAGACCTATAGTTAGACCTATAGTGACTGCTGTCCCAATGCCCAGTTGCCTTCTCATACAACATTTCAACATACTGGTTAGGTAAAAAAATGGCTACCCTGTTAAAAAATCCATCATAAACCAGCATGAATTCCATGCTGGTTCATACTGGTTAGTGCTGGTGTAGTGCTGGTCCAGGCTGGTTCGTACTGGCTAGTGCTGGGGTACTGCTGGTCTAACTGGTATACCAGCACACCAGTAACCAGCATGAGATGCCGGGGTACCAGCAAACCAGCATTCCTTGCTGGTTACAGCATGCAAAACATATCTTATGCTGGCAACCAGCAATGCTGGATTTTTTTTATCAGAGTATAGTTCTATAATTGAGGAGCAATTGGAAGAAGCAATTATAACGACATGTGAAAAAACTCCAAAATATGGCTTTGCTAAATGGCTCAATACATCATGTTGTTAACGCTTACTGTGTTTAATGCTTGCTTAATTTATTTATTTATTTGCTTGTTAAATGCACCGTTGAGAAACAGTAAGAAACAACCATACAGTGGGCTATTTGAGTATATTCATTTTATGTCCAGCTGTTCCTTGCTGGATAGCTACTGTATGTGGACAATATTTCAAGTTGTGTTTACTGCTCATGAAAATGAGCAGAATGAACAGAAACACCTTGAAGTAGACAAATGAATCAAACAGATATTCGGTCATATCAATCACATGAAAATTGACGAGCATGAAAGAGCATTCAAGCAATGATAATGATGGAAAATAAATTGGAAACTTTAAAACTGGACAAACTATTCTAAAGACTAAAGGTATGTTTTGTTATCCAAATATCTTTGATCTCCTTCAAGCTCTGAGATGACAAGCTGAATTAGTTTTGTAGCAAAAGGCTAATTCCCCAGAGCACGATGAGTAGGCTACACATTCACAAATAAACTCACGCTCTCACTCAAATGTTTAAAATGCAAATCCAATCACAATGCCCAACAGCATTATCTACTCTAGTCCTTACTAGTTCCCAGGTAGACGTAAGGGAGAATTCCATTTCAAATGTTGAATTGTGACATTTGCAGCTGTGCATTTTCCCCATAGAGACCGCCCAAGGCTAGCTGTAGGCATTTCTCAACCCAAAAAAAACCTACGACCACATCCTATTTCCATCACATTGTCGATGACTGGAGTGCATATGAAATGTAATTGAATATAACAGTTTGGTTTTGTCATACAGGTTACATACAAACGCTGTACCCACACTACAGCCTGTGGCTGTGCATGCTAAATCTCAAAATGTGTTCTATTCTTGGATGATACACAAGAAAAAAATATAAATACATTGCAGCAGCAACATTTTCCAATACTTGTACATATTCTTGCAGTTACATTAACTGTTCTGTGTTCTATAATCGAACACCCCATTTTAGCAAGAGAATTCTTGAATCCCAACAATGGTATTATCTCAGCAAACAATGAGCTAAGCTGAATATGTCCAAACCCAGTGTGGGCTTTCAAACTGAACAATCCAAATGGCTTCTTATCAGATGTTAAGAGAGGCTCCTTAATGCGCTAGTTTGGTTTTACCTCCTCCGTCGCCATTGTCACTCATTGGCATCTCTGTTCAATCACATCCTTTTTTTTTACTGCAGAGAAGATATAGCCATAATGTTTATTTGCTTTTCTTACTCCTAAATCTTCCGGGATTCTGGTAAGGTCCACAAAAGCTGGAATAAATGTTCTCACCAACCACAATCTATATGCAGATTCATCGCCTAGCGAGACAGACAGCGTTGAAAGGACAGTGCTTTTGGGCCTTTTGTGTTTACTGTGGCAATTTTAAAGGAACGTCAATCGCACGCTGTTCATGACTGATGCATGTGATTTATACCATGCCATTTACAATCAAACTACATATTGCAACCAACATTTGACTATGTCTATTCAATGCCTGTGTCAATGTCTATTACCATCTCTCATCTTCTCATATCTTCTCCAATTTGTTTCTCTAATAAGCTCTGATCAGTATGTTTGGCTCAGTAAGGTTCCTCTTAGCATCCTCTAAATTATTGTTTTCTTTCTTTATTACATATTGCTACACAATGTATCCTTACAACAATCTGGACCACAAAACTGTTTTTATAGTATTCACTGAATGCTTTTCTTCCCTTAATGGGAAGTCTCCTCAATATGAAATTCCATATTGTCATATCTATGAATGGACTGAGACATTTACAGTTTATCAGATAATCTTCAGATCAGAGTACAGACTTTATCAAATAATTGACTCATAACGTGAACTAAAACATCCCTTGCACACACTAAGAAAGACATATGGATGTTGTCCTGTGAAGAGGTTGATTTGGGGACTCGAATTGATCTCAGATTTAGCATATGGACAATCTTCTTTACATCTTGGTCCAGGAATTACAACTTAATTTCTAATGCCTTTCCAAATTTTACCTGGACCTATTTTTTATTTATTTTTTATTTTTTGTATGTAACACATTTGCAGACTGTAGTTTTATAATGAACTCCAAAATAACACTCCATCACAATGTCATAATGTACTCCAAATAACAGTCCTTTGCGCATAGACATACCTACTGTAAATGTGACATATCCATTTGCCGTTCACACCACATATTACATCACACTAAAGGGCACCAGCATCTCAGACAAAAGTAGGTGTGTGTTTGTCTGGCAATGTGAGCCACACGCTAGGGCTGGGCGATATATCAGTATTGAATTTATATCAGTATATTTTCAAAAGAGATATCAAATTAGACAATATCGTTTATATCGATATAGTTGTATTCACAACTTTTTTCAGAGTAGCCAAAGAGAGAGCAGATACTGAGTCACATGCTCAATTTCTGTTTCTGACAGATACAGGTAGCCAGTTAGTATAACAAGGTACCCTGTAATCAAAAACAAATGTGGATTCAATTGAGTAAACTGTCGTTATAGCTGCAAAATGCCCGACTTCTCTGCTATGGATTTAGCCATGTACAACTACAATTAAGTTGCAAAAATAATTTCACATTTCCGTCGGGCGTCCTGTTTTTTCTCCTCCTGAACACATTTAACCCACTTTATAGAAAACATCGATATATATAACGTCAGTTATAAACCTAAATATATCGGGTTATGATTTTCTGTCCATATCGCCCAGCCTTACCACACACACACACCTACATTTATCAGCGATGCAGAGACACACACACACACACATCACTTTGACGCAATTCTGACGCAAAGCTGGAGATGAACCCCCTCCCTCCCCCATGTCGGCGGGCCTGGAGAGAGCTACAGTATTTTTTGTCAGGTATTTAAAAATGTTCTATACTCTGCTCCATAAAAGTGTTTGAATTATGTGTCCTCCTGTAAAAAAGGAGGTACACACTGTAAAGTTGAATTTGTGTGGTGTGCCAGAGAGTTGGCAGAATACGTTTTCTTTTTCTTTTTTTAACGTTTGTTTTTCAGATCTTATAATCCAACTCCTCAAACAGCTCTGGGAGGGCAAATTCTCAGAAAATGCACTGCTGTTTAAAATTAAAGCCTGACAACCAAACTGTACTGGGAAATCACTTGAACTTAAATTCTGCATGTTCTTTATCATAAAAATGTAATTTATAATGAACAAAATAGCATACATTTTGGTCTTAAAATGGTCAAATATACAGTAAGGTAGATTGTAAGTAAAATACTACAAAATAACGATCTACTAAATGTACTGCTACTTTACAATGCCTCTCTCTAATGTTGATGTATAACTGTGATATGAATGAGGACCTCTATACAGTCCTGACTTACTGGGAGAATGAATTAGCAAATGCCTGTGATCTTGGATTTATTCTTTCAAATCAGACGTTCTAAAAACACAGTAGAAAGGAGATATAATTCAACATGGGAACAGAGATCAACACAATTAAAGCAACAAAAGAAGGACCTAATTAACAAATAATTATTCTTAACACTGCTTTTGCTTTTTCCGTAGGTACGTTTCCTTCTAAAAACATTTCTGCTAACACAAGACACCTACTGTATGGTGGGACTACTCCGACGTACATGCCAAGTAATTAGCTTGTCTACACCAACGCTGGCATATGCAATGCTTATCAAAATAATGTTCCTGGCCCCTATTAGTCTTGCAGTAGATTCATTCATTCATGATTGTAAACATTCGTAAGACTTTAGTCCCTAAGAATAACAAAGAATAACAACGCAGAGATTGGCCTTATTTTCAGGTGTGGTTCACAACTGCATGAGGCTTCGCCATTTCTTCGCTGTATTTACTCGTTCCAGATCTGCAGACCTTTATATTTGACGGGAGCTGTCATGCAAGAGACGTATCCAACCTGGTGGAGCCATTAAAATAAGGGTGCGATGGGGTCGTTTCCCACTAACTCTGAGACTTGTTAGTGCCAAAGTCTCATAGCTAACACCCATAATGTAGAAGGGAAATGAATGGCAGTTGTGATACTGCTAGGGACACGTCTCCTTCCTTTTGTAGATGAGCTGTCACGGTGATTAGTGGGTGAAAATAATGAATGGAAATGGATTATTGCACTGTTCACTGTTTGTCTATGCCAGTCACACCATCGGAGATTTATGTTCCTTGCAATGGTGAGATGGCAAATAAAGACATTTTTAGAGGTTTTATTTTTTTTTGTTAAGACTGAAGTCATAACCATGTACAAAACATCAAATGTCATAGGCATACTCCTTTCTATAAGCTACTGTGTAAGTAAATGTATACTACATGTATGTATGCATTTTCAAGATTAAAAAGGATTTGAAAAAATAACAACTTTTGATGTAATCATCTTCAACCTTTGTCTTTTTTTAAATTACCTAAAATATTTCCAAATATTAGCGAAAATAAATATTCCATAGATGTGTTCAGATAAGCATATCAAATTATCAAAACCCCATCCCCCCTTGGCAATGGACTACATTAGTGAAATGTTATCAGAAGCAGGATACATAGCCTCGCGAGATCCGCTTCAGTCGTTAGAATCAGTCTGGAAAGCATAGCAATCATTTCGAATGTGTCTGAGTAGCAAATTAACTTGCCAACCAGCGTAGTATTGATATATATACGGGCGTGGTTTAAGTGTGCCGACGGAGAAAACGACCAGCTGGTCCATCCAATCAACTGTCAAGTATTCTTTTAAAAGCACAGTATCTGCCCTTTACAACCAATTTAAATGGATGGCTTCCCAGATGGAGTTGTGACTAACAATTAATCTGGCATGTCAAGTTACCAGATCCATACAAAACAACATGGCTGTCAATATTGTTATCTGTTGCCTTCATGATACAGTCTTTGTCTGCCTTTCTATTATGGCGGCAATAATTTCCCCAAGTGATTATACCTTTCACTATATTCATACAGGTTGAAGAGATGTCATCTGAGCAGGTTGTTAATTTTAAGCCTGTGCAAAAATGGCCATGTCAGTCATCTGTGATATACGTAATGGTTAACACTTTTCCACGTCGATGCATCGCTGCAGATCCCCATTGATTTTACAGCTAATAGAATAAACACAATTACTAATCACGCTGCAGGTATCTGTCGAAATATCAGCAGGTCAATTAAGCAATTACAGCAAATGTCATGGCTTTTAACACCGCAGGCCGAGACCGTCCCGCTGACTGCAGTGAGCTATTAAAAAGCAAACCTTGACCCCCGGACTAATGAGGGTGTGTAGTTGGTCTGTGGGGAAACGCAAGAGACTGACCTGTGCTACGCACAAAACAATACACTCCAGTACAAACAACGTTCTGGAATAAAAGACCAGCACACACGAAAGCAGGACATATTATCTGCTTTGACCGTCCATGCCTGCTTATCTAAGCAGGACTTAAAAGAACAATAGGTCATTTCAAATTCAACTTGAGAGTGAAAGACACAGTGAGAGCGAGATCCAGATAATGTGAAGGAGACACAATATTCGAAGCTAATTGTAAAGTTGCCAAATTCACCAGTTATCCGCATTCCGCTATCTTACCGATGTCTGCATGCTAAAAGAAATACGCTACACAGACCTGGCTCCGTGAATACGAACACAAACAAAGTGGCGAACACCGCTCACATCAAACAATGCCGCTTGGCTTCGTAAATGCGTGTGGGGGGCGGAGCTTCTGAAGGAGGTTGTTTTTGATTTGAGCTCGGAGATAGCAAGCGTATTCGAGCGTGAACCTGCTGTCCGGGATGAACAGGTTAAGAGAGACAGAGTCTGGGAGATTTTTGAAAGACGGAAGCGCAGAGACAGAATCGTTGGTACAAAGCCAGATTGCAAAGGACAAGGAGAAACACGACGCAAAGACGAAGGACACTTCCGGAAATCCAGAAACCTAAAAGGCTGGTGGTGGGAAAGGAGGAAGGAAGGAAGGGGGGGGGGGGTTAACAAAGAGAGAAAATGTACAGAGTACATGTCAGTGAAGAGGTGTGATATAACTCTTCTCCACCTCTCTGCAGCTGCATGGCTGCCAATCACATAAAACACCTTTAGCTCAGTGACAGGATGGAAGCATGTAGCATATTAGCGGTGACTAGAGGGAGCTGGGCTTCTAGCCAGACACAGGCCTGTTCAGCCCCTGCTAGCAGCAGCAGCCCATAATAATAATAACTATGCAACACAGCCCAATATGTGCACAGTTAAGTCCCTATATAGTAGGGGTGGGCGATACTGCAACATTTGGTTTTGATACGATATTAAATATAGGGCCAGAATTCTAATATCCGATATCAATACCTTTTATTATTAAAGGTATGGTCAGACAATCTTGCTAACTTCGATCTCAAATCGAAACAGTATCGCTCCTTTACTCCACAGCGCCGTCTCACATGTTGAAATGCATTGTGAAGCAAAGCGTCTTTGTTGATACGAGCGGTGTTCGCCACTTTGTTTATGTTACTATTTACGGAGCCAAGGCTGTGTAGAAGTATCAGGCTATTTTTTCAACACGCACGGCGAATGGTAAGCTAGAGCGAAATGCGAGGAGACATTTGGTGAATCCGACAAAAAGTGTATAAGCTTAAATTTAGCTTGCAATAATTGACTTTTAAGAGCGGCTTATACTTTCATGTAGGGAAAAGCAGTGTGTCATGATTTTTTAGGGGAATGCATCATTAAATGGCTAAATCTGAATACATTTTCATGACCAATTACTTGCCAAAGGTTACCATAAGGTGAATGTTAGAATTACTACCTGCCATCTGTGAGATCCGGGTTTGATTCCCAAATTAAGTATGTATGTAGCAAGCAAAGCACAAATTAAATAAAAATTGGCTTCATTCATTTATCATCATAGCATGCTCCGTGTTGGATTGGCGTTGGTGTTGCGTGCGTGTTGCGTGCGTGCTGCGTGTGCCCGACCTGTATGCTAGTAGTTTAGTGCCCATGACACAACAGCAGTGGAGACTGGAGAAGCATACGGATCATCTTGTGATCACGACAACGGAAAGTTGTTTAGTTGTTTGCGCACATGTTCTATTCTTGTGTCATAAAAGAGAAACACTAAGAAATTAAGTATAGTTTAAATCAGAAATAAAAATGTTTAAAAACTAAAAAAAAAAAGTATCAGCATTTACAGTAATTTTTTTACAGAAAATGACAGAATTTACATAAAATACAACTATTAACAAAATAATAATTACAAAGCCACATGTTAGTTGACTGCATCTGCTCTGGTTAAAAGCTGCTGTAGTCATTTGTTAGAAATACCACAGACATCTGTCAGACATCAGCGGGTGAAATGTTCTAATATCTGTTCTGGCTAATTGCCCGTTCTTGTGAACATTTGATTTGGACCATTAATGCATCCTGTGTCAAAAGGAATTACGATCCATCACAGCCTCTTTTCCATATATTCCAGCGAGAGGATGGAACGCTTTCAAGTTGATGCCTTTTCACAGCGATGTCAAAATAAGGGAAACAAATGTATTGTAGGTCGATTTCATATAGGTATACCAGTAAACTAAGTATAGACACATCTAGTGAAGCAACCAATATATTGTCAATGTTGGTGCACTAGTACAGTATGAAACACAATCTTTCTATGCACGTCAAACTTTTCTTTATAATACATGTAGTTTCAGTTTTCTCCTCTCCCCACCATCTGTCAGCCTCCTGACTGTTGTCCCCACTATTTCTCCATCCTTCTATCCTCAGCCCCATCTCCAAGCTCACTGCTAACAAAGTGGACAGGTTGCTTAATTAAAGCAGGGCCCTGCTTTTCACCTGGAAGATTTTTTTCCTTAGGCGAGTGGGCACTCTGTGGGCTGTCCAGTGAATCGCCTCCCCGCTGTGATCAAGCTGCGCTGCCTTTTCAGAAACTCAAAAGGAGGACAGAGCACAATATGGCAGAGCTGTTATGTTAAGCACAACAAAAGGAAAATGGAAGGGTCTGCTGTGCGCTAGGTACGTGGCGCGTAGGGAATAAACTCATCATACAACTCACCCTTGTCTAACTAGTTAAATGATAACCTGTCTGGTAGAGTGATTTAATGAGAAGATGAACGACCGTCTTTATGAAGAGATTGGCCAATGTTATCTGTCACAAGCTCAGCTACAGCTTTCAGCTGAAAGTAAAAGAGCAGTCACCTTAAATGACAACTATTTATGACTTGAGAATTGAGAATTGTCCTCAAACATAAGATGACATAGGCTATATCTGGACTGACACTGTTAGAATGGTAGAACAATTGTCTGCACTAGATGCCTTCCTGATTCACGTTTTCTATTCAATTACACTTCCCACTGCATTGTACAATACTGTGGACAAAAGTAGCATGGTCTCAAACAACCTAATTTGAATAATCTCATACCAGAGGACAGATTTACATAACCGCAAGCTGTGTCCGCTGAAGACACTGAATGGCTTGGCTGCAATCGTTGTTTTTGAAGGCATCTCACAAAATTGGCCGGGGAAGAGGTTTCAGGGGAATAATTATGTACAGTACGATGCCTTTTACTATCTTTATTATCTTAGAAAATGTTAATTATTTACTCTAATGCCTGTAATTAGATATTATAATCATTATTTTGGTATTTGATTAAACATGCCTAGATGAGGCCCGCTTCCAAAATAATACAGTGATGTCTTATGTCAGGCTCACAACTACTCTAAGGCGTCCTTCATGAGCAATGGCTATAATAGCTCAGCGTGCTTGGAGAAGAGACTCCAAACCTACTGACACAAGGCCGGAAGAGCCTCAGATAGATGAATAGAGACGCATCATTCATGGCAGTGGCACAGGGATTTAATTGTGACTCTTGTATTCAGCTGGAATGGGCCTCCGGCAGCCCATCCCTCAGAAGCGCGGTGGGCCCTTTCCAGCCGCCGGAGTGGGGGTGAGGGGTTTGGGGGAAGGGTGGGGGTGGGGGGTTGTTACTGACTGATTGGCCGAGAAGTTAATTTTCGTAGAACCCTATACCGTGGCTGCACTTCTGTCCCAGTTGGAAGGGATCGCTCGTTCATCCAGTCACATCTACTGGACAGGAAGGCTAACTGCCATTGGCTGGGCCTCGCCCGAACATCACCAGAAAGCCTAATTCGCTGTTGTCTTCCCGGCAAGAGAGAAAGAGGATGTTATGTATCCTTTTAATGATGTCATTAACCAAAACACAAACAAAATAAATGCAGAGGCACACCTCATTTCCATACTGTTGACACCAGTGTTAACATAGCATAATATTAAATAAACACAATACACAAGCCATTTAGAAAATATAAATATTTGTGACAGGTGTGACTGCTTTCAAGAGTTCCAAAATAATTGAATTACAATGCATGGTGTTAATCATTAATGCTACAACTGTATAATAAAAGCATTGCAAACTAAATTGTGTTATCAAGAGGATTTAATGATGTGCACATTATTCTAAGTGTATTGATGGAGGCTATTTGTAGATTTTGTATTTTTAGTTTTTATTTTCTTTGTAGCACGAAATATACTGGGAAATATTACCATAGGTATATTTATATTAAATTCCCATTACTCTAAGTGAAAATTACTTTATTAGTACATTACTTAATAGTATAATAGGCAATGTATAATTTATTTATTTATTTTTGTTTTTATTAATGTTTACTGCAAATGGTAATAGTACAGTCATTGTCACCATTTGTAACGATATATGATATGAACCAAACCAAACTACTGACAATATATCACTGCAGAATATTGCTTAAGAGACCTGAAACCACTTTTCCCCTTATTGTCACACCGTTTGATAAATGACATATCTCAGGTCAGATTGTGTTTATGCATTTGTTGCACACAGAAGCGGATTTTATGTACAGTACTGGGACGACACTATTGGTGTAGCAGGTTAAATCATGCCAGGCAAACATTTTAAAGGTCTATTCAGTCAAAGTCAGATCCAGATAACATCAGCTGAATTAAGAATTATATAACTCTGCCCACATGGCTGACTCCAGTCCTCAAGTGTTTCAGCAGAATGAAGAGAGAGAGAGAGAGAGAGAGAGAGAGAGAGAGAGAGAGATGGGCATGGCAAATGACAGCGCCAGGATGTCCCCTTTAATTTGCTACGACCAAAGCATGACCAAACCTGAGGAGCACTATGAATAAATGACATGCATTATTTCACAAGTAGTGCTGTTGTCTTTAACTGTTTTTTTTTTTTTTTTTTTTGGGGGGGGGTTCTTTATTTTCACTCTCCTCTTGTTCACAGCGCCAAGCCTGTGCAAATGGAATCTGCTGAAATTAGTCCAGAATGGCCATATGCTACCCCGCCCTTTCTTCCAGGGATGTTAAGGTGTGTGTGTGTGTGGGAAGGGGGGAAATGCACACCAAAATGTATCAGTACTGCTACTGTGTGCAGCCTGGTACCAAACGGTCTTGGGCTCGAATGTTTCCTTGTTCGTAACAACTGTATGTTGAGTTGAACGACTCAGCTGAAAATATTGTATATTAAGCCGTACGGCAGGGAGTTCCAGGTGGAGACGGGTACTGTAGACATAGCCATCGCAGCTTCAAGCTCATTCTTCAGAAACCCATACAATCTATGCCGCTGACAGTCTAATTCCATTGACACATGCTGTATACATAAATCCGGTATACTGCGGCAAAGGTGCAGTGGGTAGGGCGTGGTGACAGGCGATCCAGAAGTCACTGGTTCAAACTCTGCTAAGTCCTCCCCAAGTGTCAAGGTGCTTCTGAGAAAGACACCCAACCCTAACTGCTCCCGTTGATTATGGTGCCTTGCATGGCAGCCGTCACCATCGGTGTGTGAATGGGTGATATGTAAGGCAATACTGTAAAGAGCTTTGAGTGGCCGGAACATTGGAAAAGCACTACTGTAAATGCAGTCCATTTGCCGTTGATGAGGGGTTGCTACAGGGTTTGTTGGCCATGTTTCTTTATAATCATATTTCTGGTTGATAAGTACGGAAGTGTGAAATACATCTGACGGCGCCATGGAACAGTTGGAAAAAAAACAAGGAGGTTACAGCACTTAATTTTCCGCTACACATCTGTTGTGTTGAGACTAGAACATCTGACAGTTTCTGACCATCTCACAGATGGCCAGGAGTCTTAACGACTGTGGGTCGAAGACTTGTTATACAATACGCACAAGCATGTGTTGCTTCCTTTGGCACGTATGCATGAATCAGTTTATGTCCGTGCGTTTTTACAGTAGTATACGGCAATTGTATTCTAAACCTTTACAGTATGTGATCATTTTTAGGGGTAAGTGTCTGAAGGAAGGGATGTAAACATATTCTGTAGACAATACTGCGGTGGACAAAAGCTAATCATCAACAGCAATTCTGACCTAACTGGACTGTAAATCGCAGGATTCACATAAATCAGGTAACACAAGCTACACCATTTTATATAGAGAGTTTTGGCCATTGTTCCATTAGGCAATAGGAGTATATAGCAGCTAATTTCACTGACATGGATTATAGTCAAAGAAAAAAAAAAAACTCTAAAAACCAATGAAGAACTCCATTGAAACAAGTTCCAAGTCTAGGATGTCTGAAACCAGCCCTGCTTTTTCTGGGGAAAGATACTTCATCACTTTCAAAGGCCAAAGATCATTGTGTAACTGTTTAGCTGTTAGCCATGAACCGATTCAAATGAAGCCACAGCAGTTCAATCACCCTGAGATACTACATTTATTTATGTTTCAATATATTTCACTTTTAGGGGTGATGTATAATCAGTTTGTTTGTCCTACGTAAACCCTATGGCCAATCAGCCTCGTACTGTTAACCACGGCTGTGGTTTATGCGTGAGGAAGGCAACTTGAAAACAACACGAAAATAACAATGGCAGGTCCTGCAGAGGTTAATTAAAAGTTTTTACAAGATCAAATAACCACACTAAAGACATTTCTCAATGAAAAATATGTTTTCACTTATGGAAAAATTAACTTATTTTTATTCTTTATATAAAAACGACCCAAGCATGACTGTGGTGGATGGTATGCCATCCACACATTGAGCAGTGTGCAGCCCCATGTATCCTTTACTTTCTGTTAAGTATATTTAATATTACACCATACACCCGTTACACAAATGTATTACACCATACACCCGTTACACACATGACATGATGATAAGATGGTTATCCTTAATTCATGACTTACCATGCGGAGTGGCAAGGATGCCAGGAAAATACCTGGAGTCTGCTAAAAGAGGTCTGGATGGAACAAGGGTTTTATATAGTTCCAAGTGGGAGCGGAAGAGACCATTGTTGGGAATTCTGCAGGGGAGTTCCTAAATTGCTTATCCTATTGGAGTGTATACGTATATTTAACTATCTATTGTAATGTTTGTTTTGATATGGCAATTGTAATATGGGTAGATGTATTTCCTATATCTGTATTAGATATGT
>JAODLL010065953.1:0-41643 GCA_026546735.1 Forbesichthys agassizii
GAGAGAGGGAGAGAGAGAGAGAGAGAGAGGGGGGGAGAGAGAGAGAATAAAAGGGGGTTGGGGTTGGAGCGGCAGGGGCTAACAGTGAGAAGAGGATGAGTTATGAGCTGTCGTTAATCTGGCTGCTATCATCATCATCTGTCCTGTGGTCATTACAGACTGGGGGGAAAAGGCGGGGGGGGGCTGATGGAGAGGGCTGCGGGGGCTAGACTCAGCCCACCTATACACACTTTTCTCCCCCCATCAGCAGGAGCAGCAGAGGGAGAAGGAGCAGGGAAGAGGAGGGGTAGTGAAGGCAGATTGGCGGGGTGTAAAAAATAAGCAAAAAGGAAAGGATGAGTTGAAAAATGAAGGTGCCCTCGTGGCTCATGGCAACACATTTCGCAGACCATCCTGATCTCGCGAGCTTCAGTTTCATTTCACCGCGTGAATCAGTCTGGAAAGCCTCGGAATCATTGCGAACGTGTCCGAGTAGCTACTGAACATACCAATCAGCATCGTGTCGATAGCTAAACGAGTGTGTTTAAGGCTTGGGAGTGGTTTAGGTGTGGGCGTTGTTTAGGTGTGAGCCGTGGTTTAGGTTTCGGTGTGGATGTGGTTTAGGTGTGGGCGTTGTTTAGGTGTGGTTAAGGTGTGGGTGTGGTTGTATTTTGGGCGTGGATTAGGTGTGCACCGTGGTTTAGATGTGGGCGTTGTTTAGTTGTGGGCGGGGTTTAGGTGTGAGCATGGTTTAGGTGTGGGCGTGGTTTGGGTGTGGGCGTGGTTTATTTGTGGGCGTTGTTTAGGTTCGGGTGTGGTTTAGGTGTGAGCATGGTTTAGGTGTGGGCATGGTTTAGGTGCGGGCGTGGTTTGGGTGTGGGCGTGGTTTATTTGTGGGCGTTGTTTAGGTTCGGGTGTGGTTTAGGTGTGAGCATGGTTTAGGTTTGCTGACAGGCAGCAAAAACATCATAACAGAGTGCCTGCCCTTTTCAAACATCGTTTCGATGGAAAGCTCACAGACGGATTTGTGATTAACAATCCATCTGGCATGTCAGGTTAGCATTCTCCACCACTTCTCCTGCATGTTGAGGAGTGTGGCTGCAATGTCCAGGCTGAGAAACACAAATGGTCCAGGATCTGTTCATCTACAAACCAAACTTACTAGTGACAAAATGCAGTATGTAGTTCTTCGGGACTTTCAAAATTACCTAGGCAACATAGCAAGTTAAGAAAAAAATTGATTTCACCCATCTTAATAAAAACACAGGTAATTGTAAATCTTCCTTTAGTAAATACATTGAAATTATTGTGTAGATACGAAAGTAATATAGAGAACAATAATTTCAGACTGTAGCATGTAGAGCAAGTACTTTATTTGGGTACAAAACCTTATGAAACAGCTGCATCTACTATAGTGTGTCAGATGCTAGAGACGTAACAGGTTTAGTAAGCCACACTTCTCAATTATCACTATTTCAATCACACAGAAAATGTAGGATGAAATCAAAGGGAATGATTGCAAAATGATTGAAATAACGTAGACATATATGTGCCATATCTGATTAAGATAAAGTGATTATCTTAGACAAACTAAATATGAACATACTAAGATGTGCAAAATATTCTACTGTTATATGCCTTAGTGGAATTATATTATCTATTTATTGGAAGTGATCCGAGTGAAATGTCCTCATCACAATCTGGTCATTTGAAATAGTGCCATAATCTGGTTATTGTTATTTTATAGATGTAGCAACCATGTTCTATCTAAACAGACAAGAAAAAAAACAGAAAATAAGTGTGTTTTCATTTGTCTCTCTGCTCAATTTATGAAATAGAGTTTAGAGCTAAATATCTGGAGGCGCCACTTCATGTCAATGACTGTAGTGGCTTTGATGTGTCTCCAAGACATGAAGTTCAGAAATGTTTTCTTTGCATAAACTGGAGGGAAATCTAAAATAAAAATACTAACTTGGAATCAGCTGTAAAATAGCGTGCTGATGTTGGCAGTCTTCCCTTGTGTGTGCTCTCTCTCTCTCTCTCTCTCTCTCTCTCTCTCTCTCTCTCTCTCACTTCCTCTTACTTTCTTGTTTCTACCAACCTCTCTCATACTGTTTGCCTGATTTATTTTATTGTGAATAAGTGAATAATCCGCTTAATTTTCCCTCTCCTCTACCAACAAAATTAGGTAGAAGCCTCTAAAAAAAAAGTATCTTCTCATAACAGAACAAAGTAAATCTGCGGTCCACTAAATGTGATTTCTAAGTGTCAAACAATATTGTATCTTCCGTCTTGTTTCATAGCTTGTTGTTTCTCATGTAGGTTATTCCTAGTCTGATGTAACCAGATACAATATTCTCTTCGTGAATAAAGTCTGGCCACGCTCCATTGGGACGTGTTAACAGTTGTTGCCTCCTACTGGGCGTAGACCAGTTAGTTATGAAACTATTGAACAGCTTTTAACAAATCGGCATTGCTAATACTGTTTGGATCGCCTCATCTAGCTCTACCACCATTTCAAAACACGCTTGACTTCAACGTCATCTCACTAACCCACCCTGATTGGCCCGCCAGTATAGGGTGGCTGTGAATACGCTCAAACAAACAGGGTTTCCAGACTATAATCTCATCTAAATAAACTGATCTGAGAGCAATAGTTGGGCGGAGGCCAAGCTAGGTAATTCCTGCTCTTTTTCTTGTAACTAAAGAGTAAAATCCCCCAACATGCTTTTCACCTTTATAATCAGTTTCCCACGTGTAAAATATATGCAGTTGCTAAAACACCATTAGAAGCAATTTTATGTCAATTTCCTGAGGTTAATTCCTAGATTGCTGCATTCTGTTTTCACAGGTTGAGTGTGAAATTAATTGGAGTTTGCCTTTTTCAGGTGCATTAAATAGGTTCAGCAAAGCAAAGCAAGAGATCTGACTTAGTGCTCTTGCACTATATTATAAAATCCCTTGCAGAGAGTTTGAAAAACCTTTTTAAACCTAAAGTGTTCAAATAATGTGTTTGAATTTGTGACATGATGTGTGATTACATACATGTTTGGGGAGAAAGAAACTAAACTAAGATAGTTCACAGTGTGTTTTCAGCCTCCCAAAGCACACTAAACATAGCCTTCCTTTCAAATACTGTAAACTCATTGTTTTGTCATATGGCAAGCTGACCCAACTGCTACTCCAGGCTGTTGAAAACTGTTGAAAAACACAGTTTGACCCAGGTCTGGAGCCCATATGGTATTCCAGTTGCACTTATGTCCCTGCAAATTGGAACATCCCCAAGCAGCTCAAATGGCTGGTTGACATCAGATGGTGTATATGGTGGCGAGCTGATCGAAGTGATCGTAATGTTGCTTCAGTGCTGCGGTACTCGGGCAGAGCCACGTGGAATGGAGCCTAATGGAGACATCGCACAGGCCTATTAGCACAGATGGTTGTCATATGTATGCAAATAAGGAACAAAGTGAATCACATCACCCCATCAGCACCACCTGCTTGCTTCGCAAAGCTCTCCCAGAATCCCCAATGCACATTACTGTCAGTACCGGCGCACATATACACACACACACACACATACCCTCCAAATCCCGCTGGAGGGACATGTCAGTAGTTTCTAATCTACAGCTGTGTATTAATTAAACACATTAATCATCATTTTTGTTGTATTTGAAGAGCAGAGCAGAGTGAGAGTGACTGGCACACAACAAATAGATGCAGACTAAATAATGAGGGAAAGCATTGATTGAGCCGTTGTGGTGAGGTGTTATGTAAGTGGAAATGAAATTGTCTTGTCAAATGCTCTTAGCCTACGAAGAAAACATTTTCTTACAGTTTATTTTCTGATAGGGTGAATAGAATACTTACACTGTTATATTCTAACCCATTGCCAACATTAAACCATATAATTCCCACATGTGGCGATAAGAGGAAAATAAAAATAAATATTTATCATACTGTTATTGCTGATTTGAGTGGGTGATTTTCTTCTTCCTGCTACATAGGATCAGAGAAGACTGGTAATGGCTTGGGGATAATACAATGAGACCATTGTTTTGATAAGACCGTTTCACTGGTATTTCTGGGGGAATGCCTGATGGCATTAGCAGCAGATGCCTTAGCATAATATTTAGACAGTGGTCTCCCACACTCTGCCGCTGGAAGGAGTATTTGATTTGACACTTTGCGCCACTATTTATTTCTTTTGGTTCTTCATTTTAGGAATCTATTTTCATACATTCCTGCCATTTTTGTTGCAGAAAATGGAATTCCTGTTGCGTGATGAAGTGACTGTGGTGTAGAGAATTTCCCTTGGTGAAGTCGTAGTCAACATCAATGTGCCTTTTAAATGTTTCTGTTGTTTTGAAGGAACGGGATTTGTCATCGGTTATAACAAAATTCTAGGATCAAAATTGACAGTTTACCTAATATATTCTTCTTTTACACTATAAGCATTGTTGAACGTGTGACAAGGTTCAGAAACAGACTAAACATTGTAATCCAAATGGTTTAGCAACTTCCTATCTACTTTCATCCTATGTTATATTAACAAAGATCGTGTTCTGTTAAACCTCCACAGGTCCTAGCTAAACATGGATTAGGACTGAGGAAAGTGAGGATTTAAGGCTTGATAATATAGGGTTTATTTTAAGTGTACTTTGAAAGTAACGCTATACCTGTATGTAATACACCTTATGTTGCAATTCATTTACATTTGAATTCAAATTAACTTTGTTGACAACGACCTAAACACAGGGATTACTGAAACTGTGTGGTCTACCACTGAATTGCCTTCTCCAGATGGGAGCCCTCGTTTGCTCTGGCTTGTCACAAACAGCCCCCATGGGCCCTCTTCGTTTCCTCTTAAAAACACACTTCAACACAATTCCCTTTCAAATGAGCCAATTGCATAATTATATATTTCGTAGAACTTCGAAAACTTCGAAAACACACACACGCGCATGCACACACACACACACACACACACACACACACACACACACACACACACACAGACATATGCACACAGTGTGTGTAAGTATTGTAACTTTCTTGTCTGTGATGAACCCTGGAAACACAACGTTTCACCACACCAGGTCTCTACAGACGACATATATATACGTATATATTTATATATATATTTTTTACAACCTCTGGACTGGCCTCAATACTTCATACTGCCACCACACAGCTACATCACCCATCCCCCACCTTGCCTTCCTCACCCTTTTCCCCAAGGGGTTTCATTCTGTACGGCCCCTCAAAAGGAAGGCTCCTCTAGTACAACCAATGGTACTGGCTCAAACTGCTGAGTTATTACCCATAATTCCAACGCGAAAGGGCCATTCATTGATGACTCACTGTTGCAATTACATGCTACATGGAGGTCCCACCCACACTGATGGCAGGTATGGTGGTGGTGGTGGTGGTTGTACCCAGCTGGTGAGACTATCAAGAGGGACATTAGGAAAACCTCATGGTGACCATATGTATTCAATAAGAGCCTATACCACTGGTTTGTAGGTAGATCATTATAAAACATATTTATGTTCCTCTGTTTCTCTCTCTCTCTCTCTTCTCTCTCTCTCTCTCTCTCTCTCTCTCTCTCTCTCTCTCTCTTCTCTCTCTCTCTCCCTCTATCCCCCCCTCCTCTCTCTTGCTCAACATACTGTTACACTCTTCACTGCAGAAATTCACATTTTTGGTAGCAAATGATTATTTTTTTTCGATGTTTACAATCATCGCCCCGGTTCCAAGATAAGACATTTGCTTACACATGTTTTCAAGTGTAAACCTGATTATATTATATGCTGTTTACTACTGTATATCCTTGATGTCGTGAATGCTTTATTTCAATCACTATGTGCAGGTGGGATTCCTCTTCACTAAGCGTGCAACGCTCTACGGCCACAGTTGACACAACACACCATGACCTTTTGACCTTAGCTGACCGATACCTCTTCACACGAGCTCTCCCTGTGATATGGAGTGTTGTCCGAAGACAAACACAGTTTCTCAGCTAACTGGGTAAAGCATGACCTACAGTAACGACTGTTAAAATATAACCTAGGCAGAACGTTCCGCAGTTAACATGCAACATGTATAGGTGATGTATAAAGACACATCATTTAGCATTTGAGAACATTTACATGCACGGATAGCAGAAAAATAATGACGCAAAGCATACCATATGCGCTCATTCCTAGTTGTTAATTGCCATTTCTAATTTCACCACATGTACCATTCACCGTAAAACGATTTCACCCAAACAAAGCAATAAAATGGATACAGCACAACTTCAGCTATTCAAGGCTGGATAGCTTAATTGTCAGTTGCTTGGCACGGGGAGATGAGCTGGAGGTTGATTTGTCTCATGCCTTACAGCATAAGACAAAAATGTGTCTCATGCAGTACAGCAGGAGTCCCTAAGACTTACTGTAATAATGGGGCTGGGAGCCTTCATGTTTGCAGCTCTTTGGAAGAATAATGTCTCACCACAATATAATGAAGTATAATTTAAAAAGAAAAATAGTTGTGGCCAAATTAACTTTGTAATGCTGTCTTAGTAAGGTTAGGCCAGCTACATTCATCACTTAAGTTCATGCACGCGACGTGCATTAACTGTTGTTTTTATTATGGGTATTTCAATGTGGAGGTGTGCATCTTATAATGTGTTTGTATACTGGAGAGAGTTTCAGAGGATGTGAGAAAAATCATAGATATACATAGCGTATAGCTCCAACTGTTTCCATGGTCTGTCTATAGAACGCTTATGTTTGCTTTAGTGTTGTCCGCATGTCACGGGCACTGCTGCAGTTATTGATAAGTCATTAACACACACCTCTCTGGCGAAGTGCGCAGGCAGGCCATCGCGACCTGTTGTCTCTGTAATGAAAAATGACAGCTGCGCATATCGCTCTTGATTGATTAGCACACGCAATTACTGTCTCGCCCATACGGGGCTGCGTGAAAAACGGCCGCGGAACCCGTCCACTAGTCTGCCTGACATTTTAATCTACCGGCAGATTAATGTGAGACAGTCAGAGTGGAGAATATTCTTCCATTGATTTTTTTGTTTTGCTCTGATTAATCAAATGCCTCCGTTTTAGTGACAGGTTTACCGTTTATCTAGTCTAGTCGAGTCCACCAAAACCGTTTTGTGTGCGTGTGTGTGTTTGTGTGTGTGTGTGTGTGAAAGACATAGTACTGCGCATGTGAATGATTGTGGATATGTGAATATAAAATGCATGTTTACGTTTGAGCATGGCTGTATGAATCAAACAGTTTGCAGTTTTTGTTTTATAGCGCATATATTGTTAGTCAGTGTACAGCATTGCTGTGTGCATGTGGGTATTCATCATGACTACAGTGTGTGCATGTGTGTGTGTGTGCAGGGCTGGACTGGGACAAAAAAAGTGGCCCTGGTATTTTTGGCTGGACACCGGCCACCACAATTGATGGAAAGTACCTACCAGTAAATTATCCATGTGGCATACGTCCATATTACCAATTATGGATTTATACATTTAAAACTCCTTTTTTGCTTTTACAAAGTGATCATCTTTGTATCAAGAGCTCTATCTTTAAATATAGGCTACTTTGGAAAAAACGTACTCAGTGTAGCGGCCTAAATAGTACGTCGGCCCACCGGGCATTGTCCGGTATGCCAGATTACCAGCCCTGTGTGTGTGTGTGGTTTGATGTTGTGTGTGTGTACATTATCGAGGTGACACACCCAGTGCTGTATATGCTCACTAACAGGTTCAATAGACGTCTCCTATTCTCTGTCTGATTGGATTTAAAGTAGAGCTGTTGGCATATTGGTCTTTGCTCGGGGGAGTGATAAACATCGGCTAAGGTGAAAAAACACACACACACACATACACAGACAGTGTTGCTTGGCCTTTCTGATTTACTGCCCAAGTATAATTGGGTTGTAAAATCTAATCCAGAGATGTTTCAGGAATGCCAAAATGTGATTCCTGGCTTGTTTACAGGAGGAGCCCTTTTGTCAAGGACACACAGATACAGGGCGAGAGTGGGACAGATAGTGCGGACAGAGTATAAAAAAGTGTGAGATATAGCAACAAAGAGATATATATACATACAGAGAAAGAAGTGGAGACAGATGGAGAGGTGAAAGATAGAGTGTGTAGGGCACCAGGAAGTTGAACCGCAGCTCGGCCCGTTGTCGTTTACGGACCTGGACTGCTTTGCTGCGCTAAAACCGCCTGTGATTTATTTCAACCTGTAGCCTCACGTGGGATTTGCCCTAGCTGGAAACAAGCAGCAGTTCTGATGTGCGAGACGGCGTGTGGAAGGCATCTGTCACTGCAGCATACAGTGCAAACCCAGCTCCATGCGCACGACACATGCCACATAACCACCGCAGCACAGTGAATTGTGGCCCGCATCCAGCGAGAGTCTAACCTGACATGCCAGGTGGATTGTTATAGACACATCCTCGAAACCACGCCCACATCTGTCAGTATGAGGCTGATTGGTCTGACCTGTCAGTCGTACGTCAATCAGATTACCTGATTGTCCTTAGCAACGCCTGATGTCCCACGGAGAAAGCAGCTGATGTCCCACAGTTATTAGTTAGACTACTACGCCATGGGGTAGATTAACATTTATCATCTGTGTTTACAGAGCACTATAATGTTAATATATGCTTGTGAACCCTTATGAATGTATCATTAGATGTGCTTCGGGAAAGTGAAATTCTTATGAGAGTACTGTACAACAGGGGGCTGGTCCTCTTTTCAAACCAGAAAACACAGTTGGCTAAACTAAAGTTATGATGGATTAGCATTAGCAACCGTAACCAGTGGGGGCGGGTCTTACAGCCCGAGTCCGAAAGGTCTAGATCAATTGATACTCAGATTCAGTCGCAAGGATTTCTAGCTTTTCATACTGATTCTCACGGTGAAGTGAAACTAAAGCTTGCGAGATCAGATGGTCTTGCGAGGCTAGTTAGAATGGACAGACTGATAAAACATACCCTGCCATGGCGTACTGTGTATGCAAGTTAAAGCCAGAGTGCCTTTCACACATCAGCAAATACAAACAGCATCACATTTTCCTCTCAAGAAGGTTTTTCCAGCAGCGTTCACACAGGCCTCTGTTCTCAGAACGAGCGAACGGGGGGGATATGAGGGCTTTTACCGACGGCGAGGGGCTAATTTGCACGTGATTATGAAAACACACTGCGCTAGGTCCTGCCATGCCACAAGAGATGTGAGGTGATGAGAGGTCAACAGAGGTCAACTGAGGTCAAAGAAAGCTTGTTGATATTTGAACTTGAAAACAAAAGCACCTCTCCCTTCAATGCCATAGGGTGCTATCTCAGAAGATCTGCCCCACACATTAGAAACGCATTGTAAAGACACCACTTTGTTTGTGTACATTGCATTATATTTTCACCACGCACAGAAAAACGACAGCAGATAATTACTTTAGTGAATTTGACTAAAAGTGTATTAGCTTATAATTGTGTACTATACCTTTAAAGGCACAGGCAGAAATCCCTTGATTGTTGAAAACAGTAGCAAAAAAAAAGACAGAAATATTGTAGTTTGGGTTTGAAACATTTGTGCCGAGTGGCTCGAAACTCTCTCAACTCTCAAAACTCCCCCTTGACGTGCTCACATGCTCACACTCGTTCCTCCTACAGCCACACAAACTTTCCTGCTGGACTTATTCTTTGACATTTGCGGTTCTTGGGGGCTAGGAGTAGCCTGGTGTTACCAGACACAATATTAATTTCGTGAATAACATCTGGCCACACTCCATTTTGAAGTGTTAATAATAGTAGTTGCCTCCAACTGGGCACAGACCTCAGGCAAATTTTGAAACTATTGGATAGCGTTGAACCAATTAGCATTGCTACAACTGTTTTGATTGCCTCATCTAGCTCTACCACCATTTAGAACTATCATCGCACTTTTCCACCCTGATTCGCCAGCAGGGTGGCTGTGAAAACGCTAATGCGAACAGGGTTTCCAGAGTATGATCTCAGCAAAAACAATTCAGATGAGAGCAATAATCGGGCATAGCCAGACTAGGAGTGCACCTTTAATAAATAAAATAAACTTGCCAATGAGTTCCAAAGGTTGCTGCATTTCTAGAAATAAATTCACAATTATGTCTGATTATGAAATGCATGCTAACACAGAGAAACAGCTTAGTATAATTATATTTATCTTCATCTAATCTAGCATCTAATCTAATCGTTAAAACATCATTATGGAAGAGTACAGTATATAAAATCAATAGCGGGGGCATTGTTCATTTGCAATACAACGTAGAGGCTTGAAGCCTCGTTTAGTTTCTAATGCTCCAGCTGAACTCCTGAACCCTCATTACCCCGTCCAAAAATCATTCCTATACTGTATGATCATTCACAAACGCATTTAGACTATGATTATTATTATTTCTAAAAGACCCTGGCTTCTTCAAATCAGTTCCAACTTGCATTTCAGTGTAATTAGGGTGAAACTTTAGCGAATATCTCCTTAAATGGGGTGATGCACATTTGAGCTAATGCTCGGTGAGAACGAAGGTGGAACAGAGAAGGGTAGAAAGGTTTGTTTCTCTCCACCTTCCCCCCCCCCCCACGCTCTCTCTCTCTCTCTGGTGCTTCTTCTGTGGAATGCCACATGCACGTCTTCTGACCAAACCTGTGAGATGAGGATAAGAAAGCAACAAGACAAGAGATGAGGAAAACATATTTGCAATTACAAATCTCTACTCTTTAAGCCCCGACTATCACTGTGATCCCCCCCCCCCCCCTCCCCCCACCCTAAGTTATACAGTATGTTGAAAGAAGAATAAAATATCTCCTTTATCCCCTTTATGACAAGTGAGACTTACTGCCGTATTAAATACAGTTGTGTGTAACACTCACTCTGTATAGCCGGTACAAAAATCAAATGTGCCAAATTGCTAATCCTTAACACTGAGAGCACACAATTAGAATAACACCACACATCCCCTTGCTGTAAAAGTAGGCCAGGCTTAATAACAACTAATGCCTCTGCAATAACATCACTTGAGGAAGCGAAAGCTAACACTGACAGCAGGCGACGCACTGCGAAACAAGTTCACATTGTGACATGGTGCAGCATTTAACCCGATAAGCTTGGTTCAGAGGTCTTTGCATGGGGCTCAGCCTGCCCTCACTGTCATTACAAAGCCCAGCTCGGAGGAGGAGGAGAGGAGATGACAAGAGGGGCGGGACAGGGTAAGACAGCGTCTAATTAGCTATGCAAATCCCATGCGCTGGCGCTTTGAGTTTTGCAGTGAAATTGTTCCTTTGGATCCTTTCGTATTATCTCTGTAAAATGTGACCAGTTAGCAGGGGGGGTTAATATGGGATACAGAGGGCGCCTAGAGGGGTTTCATATAAAACCGTGTCCTCGTGACCAAGTCTCCAGTGAGCATTTATCCATATTCTTTCTGCACAACCTCTCCTCCCCCTAACACACGCCTGAACAATGGCATGTCTGAGAATGGACGTTTCATCACGTTTCTGTCCATTTCAGATCATTGTTCCCCTTGGAGAGCTTAACTGAAACTGTGCTTGGTGCTGCTGCAGGGAAAAGCACAGAGACAAAGCGAGCTCTATCATGTACAGCCTTCAGCAGATAATCCAAACATGATCTTGGAGAATACATTTTGGAGAAACTTAGATTTTCTCACATCGTAAATGGTGAGGTTCAGCGACATAACATCGTTTACATCAGAGACGTGAACCTACTGTACGAATACAAATATCCAGTAATGTGTGGTGCTCACCGCTCGCAAGAATTCCAACAAAACTATTTACAGTCAACCAGGGACCATGGGATAGATCCAAATATTATAGATTGCAATGTGGAACTCTTTTTCAAAAACTGTTTCACTAAAGCCCTATTATAAGTTCTGCAGTTTCTAACTTATTTTCACAAACTATACCGACCTCATTGCCAAAGAACCATTAAACTCAAACTGTATGAATGAAATCCTAGTGGTGTCTGTGGTGTGTTTTCAGGATCCTCTGGGGGCCAGGGGTTAGAATAAAACATGTTACACTGGCGGTCCGAGCCAACGCTGTACATTAAGAATAACTGGCCAGTCCAATTTCCCCCCTTATTTCTAATCCCCAATGTTTACAGGTGCTGTTGGAGAAACAAGCCTCACTTTGTCATAAAAATACTAAAATCCTGGTGCTTTTCAATGGGCACGTTGTTGCCCTCTCATAAAAGACGGACTGTAATTGGACCGGTGCATGTCCTAGCCTCGACAGATCAAAGGTTAGCAAAGCAAGGTACTCATTTAACATGTTAGGGATTAGCTGGCTCAGGACATTGACTTGGCATGGAATATATATTGTATGTCTGTGACTCTGCAGGCAAAGTTATGCCCCAATATTTAACATGTATTTCAGTTTCCAGGACCACATGGTGGGCAGCCTGAGAAGAAAATATTTGATGAAGAGAAGAGGTTGACACTGATGGGATAGAGCTGTACCTAACAAAAGACAGACCTAATGGAAAACCCACCGTTTGTTTTGGGAGGACTGACATCTTGTGAACTTTCCATATCACAGTATTTGGAGGTGTTCCATCTGTGTGCAGCATTAAGCTTTTTGTAAGTCACACATCACATACACACCCGCACTCACACACATAAATGTCAATGTAATCGGCGCCCAAGCAGCTATGTCTAGAAGTCGTCAAGAAACTCTTAACCAAAAAATGCCCTGAAAACATACCTGCGGTCTGCATTATCCAAACGGCCTTTTATGAGCTTAGCCCAAACAGCTGTACCATAAGTGTTTAATGTAGGCTATGGCAGGATACTCACTGCAATAACAAAGGAACAACACATATCCGCTGTTAACTGTTTTAATGTGCACATATTACTGTAAAAGTGCTGCGTTGATTGTGGATTCCTGTCATATTGAGCAAGTGTCTTGTGTTTTGTCTGACATTCTCTTAAATACCTTATTTTTGAAGCATTGCAGGAGATTGTGTGTCTTTCACTGCAGGCCTACACCAGTGAATAAGAATTGAAAACATAATTAATGCAGAACAACTTCTATCTTTATCACTGCCAACTGCTGATCAAATTTCAAATGTTAGTGGTGAAATGATGTGATTTTCAGCACGTTTGTCTTTATGTGTGTCCCAATATACACTCTATGTGTGTTCATTGCAAATTTGTTAGTGAGTTTGTCCATCAACAAGCACCTCACGTCTGCAATGCGTTTGATTTGCATCCTGGACCAAGCAAAGTGCATCTAAGCCCTAGACTAGACGGGAATTTGTCCTGTCTGACAGGCTTATCATTAACCTGGCTACAATATTGGAAATGCTACATTTGAAAAATGGAGAACAAAAACCTCAGACAAAACAAGTATACTGACGATAAGCAGTGCTTTGTCTAGACAAGTTTAAACTTTCCCAAAAATAATTTTTCAGTTCCAACTGCCTCATGTTGGTTTAAAGCCTCAAGCTGCTCTACGTAGAGACAAGGTAGGTGCTTTGGCCTTTTATGTTTTGCTAATTTACTCTCATTGCGCCAGTTCTAGGTCGGAAAAAATATATCTCACAAATAATGTCTGGGTTCTATCTCGTTGATACCCTGAATTCAGTCATTACAAGAGGACAAATAATTAAATAATACTAGTGAGCCGTGTCCACACATCTCTTTAATGCTAATAATAATAGAATGGACAAACAATGATGACGATGACCGACAGTCTACATTCAAGGGATCAGTCCAATTGGCCTGCATCCATCTCCACATTCCTCTCTAGTTGGAGTGGCGTGTGCTGATACTGTAAACTGGGTAAAATGTGTTGCATTAAATGTGGCCGAATGAAATAGGGAGTTGATCATCAAAGGCATAGTATTTGGCTTCTACAACAAACAGGCATTTAAATAAAGAGTGAACTATGACATGGTAGAACGATCCTTTCAAAGGCGAGTGGTCTAAGGAAAGACTCCACCATTGCTTGAGGAAGGGATCTATGTTCTTTGTGTGCTTGTGTTTAAAAAGCTGGAGCCCTCATAGTCCTATCTGTCTACTGCCAGAATGGGTGGCTGTCTGCGGCTTTAAGACAGCGACAGCAGCCATTACTTTTGATTGACACGGTGAAATAGAGACCCTTACAAGTAAGAACTTCGGATCAGCCAGCCTAGTTAATTTAGATCGCTACAGTTCTGAAAATGGTTGCATGGAGAAATCACATTTCGACAGTTATTAAATATTTTATAGGCTGCCGATATTTCAAAAGGGCATTCATGTGTTTGCAATATATTCACACTTGGTGCCATTACAGAACATAAATGCATTTATCTGACAAACCAGTCTGCTGTTTGGCCCTACCATAAACCTACGTGCCCACCCATCATCAACATTAATCATAGTTAACAGTTTCTCTGCAGACTTTCCCAAGACACCAGCCAGACCTGGTGCCTATGAAAAGCTTCTTCTAAACAGACTGTGATAAGCTCCAGAATTTCCCAGGTGTTCAGGACCAATGACATCACTCTGCCGCTCTGTCCCGACACAATGAGGACTTTGAGAGGTGCCGATGAGAACAGTCAGCAAAACAAGCTTGGAACCCTACATTAAAAAAAAAGACCTCCTTATATATAGCATGGTAAGCAGCGAGTAGATCCAAAGTAGATTGCAAGCATCTGAAACCAGTTCATGCCTGGAAAAATAAGAAAACCGTAAGTTGGGGGTAGGGGTGGGGTTCATGTCTGACAGTTCGGAAGGGTATGACAACTGTGTGGGGGGTATTCACAGAAACAACATTCTTTTTAACTGACCCTGCATAGACACCTTCTGCTAACTTCTTTTCAAGTAGGACACATGAACAATTACTGTAGCTGTTTGTGCATGAGTCACAAGCTGTCAGCTATACCTTATTAAAATGTCATTGACACTTAACTGACTGACTGATGGCAGACCTCGCGCATAGTGTCTTTCCGACTGGCAGTTTGACTCAGACTGAGTTAATCACCCAGAGATAAGCTTTATTACATAATATGTGCATAGGGCCCCTATGCTCATCCATTGTGTTCTGCCAAGGTATCGAATTCCCAGTCCCAATAAAAGACCAGTTTTAAATAATCTGTGTCAAATTGTGGTGGGTAAAGGTATCGACCCTATCTGTACATCCAAATGAGGTTGCAGTGACATTGTAGAGGGGGGAAAGCAATGTTCAATGCAGGGAAAGCTCAGCAATAGTTATCCTCAATTTACTCCCATTAAATTATAACTGTCTCTCGCTCTATTTAAAATAGACTTTTCTCCGCAAAGCTATCAATTAAAAAAAGCAGTGGGAACAACTTGCAATTTAGCATCTGTTAGATTTTAAGACCAAACGGTGTGTTCCCTGATACGGCCATGGTTATCTTCACAACAAATTAGTAATTTTCAGAAAAAGAAATACAATGTCCTTGACATAATTTCGTCTCGTCTCCAGGTACAAGAAACCTCTAAATCTAAATCATGCAGATAATTATCAGTTTTAAAGGAAGGGAGCACGTCTTTACACATTTCTGCATTCCTCATTATCGTTATACGTCAGGGGGAGTGGAAGCAAGCTTGGGTAAGCCTGCGTTTTATCACTCGGTGTTGTTCCCCGGGTGGTTAAACGTGATATGATGTGACACCAGGTTTTATTCTCATGTTCCCTCGTTTAGCGACTCATCGGAGCGGGGGGAAATCTTTTCTAGATTTTCAGGCGAAGGTGTGCATACAGAGTATAACACTTTCCCTACCTTAAGGTTAATGATTCGAAAATGGAATACCCTAACAGAGACACACACTCACACGCACACACTGGTGTCATGAACATATGTAGACAGAGGGAGCGTTATGGGTGGTGTGTGGTGGGGTTCTGGGAAACATCCACCTATAGCTAAGTGCTAGCCCAGATGTGGAGCCTGTTTAGGTGGTCAGAGCAGTCTCATCTGCCTCAAGCCTGAGATCTGTCTGTGTGTGTGCGTGTGTGTGTGTGTTTTGGGTACCATTCATGTCTATGTGTAAGTGTGTGTACTGCATGTCCTTGCATTGGTGCTGACGGATGTCACTTCATGCTCTGTAGCATATAGAGACTCTCATCCCTCAATAGTTTTAACAGTGTCTCAGAGAGCAGGGGGGACATTTTTTGTTATGAATGCTTCAATTTATTATTTTAACATACAAATATCTTACAAAATGATTTGATTAATGTCACTGAGGAGAGTGTATGAAAATTAGGAATAGATGACACTGACTGACTCATTATTTTCAGCACGGTTTATGTGTTATTAACAGCAAGGATGCATTCTAGCATGGTAAATTAGCTTTACATGCTTTCAGCATATGATCAGTGCTTCTACTATTGCAAATGTTTCCTGAGCAATGGTATTTAAGTGGATACAACTGTGATATTAAGCAAGCCTCAAACATACATTATTGGTTGAGTTTAAAACTGCAGCTAGATTAGCGCATTTGTAAAGGAATTTAAGTGCCCCAAGAATTTAAGTGTACACAAGTCAAGCCTGTGGTGGCACTGGGGGATAACTGTCTGCTATACCACCAAAATAATGTGCGTCAGCATCATCATGTTTATCAAACCTGTTTTTTTTTATAGTCAAATTAATCTATTTCTTTTCAGGTGTGAGGAGTTACATCAAACTTTAGGCTTTAACACCAAAGTACAGGGACTTATAAACAACAACTGACACAGAACAAATACACAACGGAGTAGTAGTGGAGTACAAGTAACTACTGTATTACTGTTCACCCCTACCTACCGCCGCTAGAATTTTAATTAAACTCCTGGGGCATCTCAAAAAACAAATGCTGTCAGTAAAATGCTGAAGCCTCTGCCATGACCATATGCTGACATTAACAAATTGTATTACTGTATTACCTACTTTCCATCCTACCAAGCTAAGTCGTATCTGATGTTCAGTAAATAATGTGAGAGGAGGCCAGGAGGTTAGTGCTTCTCCTAAATATGAAAGATGGGAAATGCAGGCGTATCACCAGAGGGAGATGGTGCATTTATCGGCCAACTGACAGGGAAAAATCACCCCGGAACATAATTTCCTTCTCATAGGCCAAAACAATATTGTAATTTAGAAAGGTAGGTGCCACTTCAGCATACAGTATACTACTGGACTTATTTAATCAGGTAGAGCAAATTAAATCACTTACTGTAAGTGCTGCGTGTTAAGACCTGCCACACAAAAATATGCTAACTCAACAGCAAATCAACATCACTACTATAATTAAACTGCAATACGGCAACCCCTTTCTTGACATGATCGCTCTAGTAACGCAGCAATATGTACACCACTGGGATCCATGTGATTGACTTCAGAAAGAACAGACAAACGCACAGTGTTTTTCCCCTTGCTCTTGAGGATGTCTGTTTGTGCATAATAACGCTTTCCGACGTCACCCCAATTGAACGCACAGGCCCATGCTAGGTGCATGTGACTCATGTTCTCAGGACCTTGTTGTGCAAGAACCCAGCTCAGGTGTTTCCCGAGTGTGTTTTCCAGTTCTTGTGGTTGTGTGGAACCTGGATTGCATTGAGACTACATCACCGTACTCACAAAATGTCCAAGCACATGATAGAGTCTAGACAGTCTGTCGATAAGAAGTATAGGGAATACATTGGGTGAAATGTGACAAGATCACATTTTAAAGACTTCGATTTCTTTCTATTCTCTTCAGACTGACTCATATACTGGACATTTGTCATTAACAATGCCCTCTCTACTCAAGTCAAGCAATATCCGCCTAAGCTGCGACCAGGGGCCTTGTGTATCTGCTGCATCTCTGCTCATATGATGAAGGTGGAGGGTGGGGGTCCTAAAAAAACAGCAGCCCCTCACCATGCATCATGCCTGACGCTGTCAGGTCCCCCTATAGCCCCCTCCCCGTCTTTCCTGGCTTTGCTTTCACTAAGAATTATTCCTCCTATGCACAATAATCACACACGCATCGAGTGCCCTGTTTCTCTTGGACCAGGTCTGGACTCTCACATGTCCTACCGGGATGTGAGGTTGACCTAGAACCTCACTGTGGGACCACGGACCACACAGAGACAATCTGCTTTATCACGTACAATTTAAAACAGGTGAGGGTGAACAATGCGTAGTATCTATACTGTGTCATATTTTATGCATTTTATAAATATTTTGCAATGCCTTTGATTTTGTTGATGCCATTAAAATAATCTTTGAGTCTTGGTTGTGGTTGAAATGCACTTTTACAATATTGTCTACGATGCTTTCTGTGTGGTTTATGACACTGAGTTCCATTGGCCATGGAGCATGACCATCTCACAAAATAATGTTTATAGCAGTCGACAGGTTGAGTATATTCAAAACAGAAACACAAGACGCCCAAAAGTCATGTGTCATTATTTTAGTCAGTCTTTAGGCAGCTGATTCAACAAATAATTGTATTATTTGATACTGCTTTGCCACCGTCATCACACCCTGACAGAAGGTGGCATGAATATATCCCTCTCGTTAAATGGAAACCCTACCTGTCAATTCCATCTAATTCCAGACACCGGTTTGCACCTTGCTTAATTCATCGCACAGTTGAAGGCTTGGTTTAACTTGCCCTGTGGAAGCTAAAACAAGCCAGAGACTAGCTGTCATCTTTAGATGTGCGAGCAGATACTCATCTGCAGGAAATGGCGGATCACACCTCCACATATTGCTTTTTAATGAACCCAGCACAGTGTGACACAGGCACACACTAATGGCTGTGCATGTAACACATCATCTGCACTGGCCATTTGGACAGCAGTGTTTCTCCAAGGGTCGTCTCTATAGGCCTTATCCTATGGGCAGGGATCAGGATTGTAGGGTCACCACAGGCAGGCTGTTATCTCCCCATGTTGATCTCTTACTAAAGTATGTAGTGATGCCACCTGTTCAAGTTATAATAACCATTACAGATATAGTCAGCCAGCTAATTTTAAGATAATGCACATTTTGTCCAATTCACCAAATATCTCCTCGCATTTGGCTAGCTTACCGTTCTCTGTTTGTGTTGAAACAAGAATCCAATATTTCTACACAGCCCTGGCTCCGTAAATAGGAACATAAACAAAGTGGCGACCACCGCTCACAACAACAAAGCCGTAGTACTGCGCTTTGCTTCACAGTGCATGACGGTGTGTGGCGCTGCACTGCAGAGGGCGCTGAGGAATATTGTTTTGATTTTAGATTGATTTGAGCTCTCGAGAATTATTGACCCTGCCTTTAAGGGCCGAGCAGAGTTCAGAGATACAGGTACAACCAGTTTCAGAATGATTAATAAAGGCATAATCATGAACAGTTCAATATTATTATCACCCAGTACCTTTTACAAATAAACGGAACAATACTGTATATTGATTTTATAATAAACAATCCAGAGTTAGTTCTATAATAAATATCCTCTGTGGAGACTACAGTATTTACACATTAAACTTACACCCATAAGAAAACAATGTCACATTGACATTACATTTCTCCTGCCAAGTGCATTTGGAGATTGGTTTGAACATTTGTTCTCCTCTTTTGAAATGACAGTCAGCCATGTGTTGTTTGCCTTGTTGCGCCAAATTTGCTTCTCTTCAAACCATGCCCTGTTTACTGGAAATTAAAGGGCCTATGGAGGTGACAATACAACCACAAACCCACTCTCTCTCTCTCTCTCTCTCTCTCTCTCTCTCCTCCCTGTAAGCAGCTGCATCCTGCTGCCTCTCAGAGGAAGGAATGTGATATAAGCACACACCGTGCCACACCACAATAAAGCATGCTACAATATGGTTAAATCAATGTACTAATTCAATGTATTTAAATTTATTTTGCTATTATTGTGTTGCTTATAACTCAAGTTACAATATGTTATAACTCGTCTTATTATAACACATGCATAACTTTGTATTTATATATTAATTTCAACATATTAATTTATTCACATGTTTCTTACATGTTTGATGTGTGCTTACAAAAAAAAAGTAAACCTACGTAGCTTACATCTATACTCTCAATTACTGTAGGTCCTCTACAACAAACATGTTTGAATATAGAGAAAATATGTTTGTTAAATTGATTAACGTTGCTATTCACACTGAAAAAACTATATCTTACTTAGTTTGATAATGTTGTTTTAAGATGTTAAATCTAGTTGGACTTGCTCCTAATATGTGTTATTTTAATTTAAGTAAATGTGAAATCGTATCAAGTGAATTTCACTTACTGCACTGGCAGCCAAATTTGATTATATTTTAAGCATAATCAAGCTCATAACTAATATATTTGAATGCCTATTTCATATGATATTTTTTGCAGTGCATGTGTTTATTTTAGTATTTAAATAAACATTCTATACTTTCAGTTCAGCATTAATCAGATTAATCTGATCTGATTTTCTGTAGTCACAAGAAACACTTCATGTTCTACATGATGGCAATAAAATGACACAAGGCTAGTTTGAGGAGTGTGTGACCTTGGTGAGTAGCCAAAAGCTGTGTATTAAAAGAACATTTTACTACAGTATACATTACTGCGCCAATATTTCTGTGTTTTAGGTTTGCTTGCATACTGAAATTTATAGTTTAAATAAAATAATATAAAATTGACCCTTTCAAAATGGAGGTGTGACTTATTCCACTGGGTGGTTTATCTATTTATAGCATTTTTAAGCACTAACTTTAACATGCCTAATTGATCTCTGAAGTGACTAGAAGTTTTTGGGAATAACTGCTTTAGCCAAGGAACATGTGCATGGTTTGTGTAGGAATGTCTAATGTTAATCATAGTTAATGTATGGAACGTATCATAAATGATAGCCATACTATGTCACCGTATACTCTTTTCAAAATAGCATCTGTTTCTAACATATTTCTCCCATGAGGCACTGTATTGTAGTCAATCAGCAATATTGCTAGACAATATTTCAACATCTTACACAATTTATAAAAGTTATTAAGCCCATTCACCAATGAGAGATTGGTTGTCCAAAACTAAAGATGAATTTTAGCCCAAATAGCCAAAAAATTCTAAAGTTTTATAGCCTCGGATTTCAAGTCGAGAAACATAAAGCCATAATACTGGCAGTAAAGATGTCTCCTACAAACTGACAGCTCCCAAACCTCAGTTCATAAACCTGTCTGGAGATTATGTGCATGGCTGAGACAGAGCCTAAATACTTGGACAGCTCGGCAATGGAAACAGTTTACGCATGACCAAATGCTCACTGTTGATGGTGCATTTGAGAGAGGGCTAACACACAAGTCTACAGTAGGTATGTTTTTGACATTTATATAAAATACCAATCAGTCATATAAATAATTCAATTGTTTCCTTCTTGGCATCGTTTTGGTCCTTTCCCATGTCATACCATGAGAATTGATTCAATATGCAAAGTAAAATGGAAGACTATATTCAAAAGGATAACAAATAGTTTTTGTGTTTATATTTATTTTTACTAAACCCCAACTCAGTGTCCGAGATTCCAAAATGGCTGCGTCAATGTAACCATGGTGCAGCAATTTGGATAAATGGTGAAGATAAAAGCAGGATTTCGTTTTTTAATGCCTTCTAGACTGCTTGCACATTTTTCTAAAAGCACCAAAGTCTGGGTGTGTAATTACACACTAAATGCTGTTTTTTTGTTTGAAGGAAGTATGTGTCCCTGCACAAACATTAAACCCTCCCAAAAATGGTTACGTTGCACCAAGCGTGCCCTAGACTCAGATCACATAGTCCCTAATGCTACTCAGATGCAACTGAGAGCAGCGCATTCGCCAGACTAATGAAAATTCAGCAGTCTGTGTTCTTCAGTAAAACAGTCCCATCTATTCATAATCATACCATTGATGGGAAATATGGAAATCAATTGTGCTAAATGTCATTCAGATTGAATTGTTACTGTGATTGTGCCTGTCTTGGTTAGTTTGGCAGTAGTAAGATGTGAATAAATGCCTGCTAAGCAATGCTCGGTTGAGCTTCCCCATTGCCGTGTCCTGTGTTTAGGAGAGAGGAAGGACAAGGGGTGTGATTTGTTAAATGCGGGACACCCCTTGCATTGTTTCCTCAACATGGGGGACATCTGGCAGAGGCTACAGCCCAGTGTTTGAGCTCTCCATCCTCTTTCTCTAGTATGGAAGCACTGCCCAGACATTCTCATGCTAATACTCAAAAAGCCAGAGCAGATGTGAAACATTTGGTTCTGTTCGTGTTCACTTGTAAAGAAATAATGTCCTCCGTTATCATTATTTTACTCCTTTTGTTCTTCTCTCTATCATAAAAAAGGCAAGAGAAAAGGTTCACAGCATCTTCCCTGGTGGCCTGTCTGCAGTCACTAGAAAGAAAGTGCTTGTGTTGTGGTTCAGAATTAGTCCACGGTGTTCTTTAAGATTGAAAAATACATTAAAAGCATTATCAAAGTAGGACCCAATAAAAGGAGAACATTTTGATGACCTGCAAATATGATGTGCATATTTTTATTTTAAGAGCATACAAACCCCAGGCATGCAAGATATATATCTTATCCTACCCTACGTGTTGCAGGCTGGAGACTGCTCATACTGCTTTTCTTCCTGTTGCAGCCCTTGGCAGACCATCAGTCGGGTAAAGACACTGAAGCTCCGTTAACGCCCACCTGCATTTCATTGGCTTCTGATATGTCTATTTATTTCACCTTGAAGACGTTCTCATTGGCCAGGGACGTGTCGTCCTACCTGAAATCTGACAGAAGTTTACTTCTCAGCACGCTGCAAGAGATGGGCTGCGGAGGTGCTGGGCACGTCTTCAATCTTCAACAGCAACAATTTCAGAAAACGCTTATACGTTTATAATTTATAAGTAAGTAAAACAATCTGAAATGGTACTGTCGGGGCCTATTTTGGGTGATATTGTATTTATTTCAATAAGCCTTATTTCAATATGACGCACGTGTTTGTTGGAGTTAAACGCGCGACATCAGTCAGTGCTATCAGAGCCAACCGTGGATGCAGGATCCGAATTCTTCATGGGAAGAAGACTCAATAATGTCTGCCTAGCATGGCTCTGGCTCCTAACCCGACGACCCGGGGACCGTTATGGCTTTTAGCCGCACGTGTAAATTGGACGCGTTGTACCGAAGCAACTTTAGGAAATTCATGGTCATGCTGTGCTTTCTCCTCACCTCTCTGTACCTCCTGCACTGCCTCACTGACCGCTGTAGCACCATGCCCTCCACGGTGAAAACATCCAGTCAAGCAGGCTATTTTGCCAGCGAATTGCAAGACTTCAGGTCACCAAGGAGAAAAAGACTGTTACAAAAATGGAGTGCCGGCTCGGACTCGACGCAGTACGAAGTCATCAAACGCAACTCGCCATTCAAAGACAGTACTGGTGCGGGTTTTAATGGACCTCGGGACTTGAATAGCGAGTTGACGGAGGAGTCGCTCCTGCTTCCTACTCTGGATATAGTTTCTTCCAGGAGAGTGTCGCCCAGGTTTGCAGGTTCAGCAGGACCGCTCAGTCCTCTGGGAGAAGGGAGTAAGAAGCTGCCGCAGGCACTCATCATCGGTGTGAAGAAAGGAGGAACCCGCGCCCTGCTGGAGTTTCTCCGTGTGCACCCCGACATCAGAGCCGTGGGCGCGGAGCCGCACTTCTTCGACCGCAACTATGACAACGGATTGGAGTGGTACAGGTATGACATAGGAAACTATCCTAGAGGATACTATTATTTTTATTATAACATGCCATAGTGTACTCGGGCATCCACAAAAGCACTACACAGATAGAACTTGGCCGCCTGTTGATTTAAATGTCCATATAACTGAACGTTTAGAAACTTGTACATTGAGAGGATATACGGTGAATTGATCAAGCATATAAATACATAAATTAAGTCAATAGCCTAAGTTATGAATATGAATATCAACGTATAGAAACAGGCACATTTTAGTGTTTTGTATTAAGTTTTAGGATCCCAAAAGAAAAATAGCCTAGCCTATAAAAAATGTTTAGTCAAATATGATATTTATTTACAATTCACTTTTATTTAAATTAAATACGTTTACAAATGGAAAAGGCAGTTGGCAACAAGTTACCAAACGTGGTAATACAATAATACGTGTTATATTAACATTTCATGTCTTAAGCATATACATTGTCGTTATTTGCATTATTGTATAAGTTTACCACTTTCTATACCTTCAAATAGAAATAGTTAAAAAATGTATCCAATTAAGTTAAAACTCTTGTATTATTTTAAGAAATGAACATGACATTCTAATTCCAAAATCTACAAATGCTGTAGGCCTTTAACTATTTATTTTCTAATTGTAACAAACAACTTTTATAAACAAATAAATATATAATTAATTAATTAATTAATTAATTAATGTATTTATTTATTTATTTATTTAATTGATAAAATAAATCAATCAATAAGAATGAATGCCATATTTATGTATAAAGATTAGTCCTGTCCCATCTAGTGGGATTATATTGCACCTCTAAAACCATATTACACAATATGCAGTCATATATACCATATTTACAAAACAGCATGGATGATGTACATAACTAACAAACATTGAGCGAGTTTTCAGAAATCAAGTTGAACCATGTCTCAATGTGTAATAATAGGGTTTGTACTAATATGTTTGAGAACATAATATACATTTTACGATTCCTCAGTGTTAATTTCTCATTAAAGACTTCACTTTTCCTCTCCTGAATATTCTTCTTGCGCTTTACAGGTTTGTGATTCATTCTGTTTGTCACTTTGTGAGTGCATGAATGTGTGTGTGTGTGTGTGCGTGTGTGTGTTCACTTTTCCAAAGCCCTATGGGGAATAATAGCTCTCCTTCTCAGTGGTTCCCTGTCTAATGGGGCATTGCCGACATCGCGTCTCTGTTATTAAGAAGGATTAGGACTATAATGAAAGGTTACCCGAGTCTCTCAAGAGGTATGATTCACCTTTTGATTGAGATAACACTGCACACAGTTCCTTCAAGAAGCCTGGAGACAAAACTTTTACTCTCACCAACTGACAACCTTCTCCAGCCCCCCACCCCACCTTCCACGTCTCTCTTCCCATCTCCCCACTCACACACCTCCCTCTTTGAGGCTCTCTTTAGAGAACACTCTCCTTTTTCCATCACTCTTTCACACCCTTCTGTTTACCTATTCATCCATTGTGGGCATTTATATCCATGAGAGTCCCATCTATCCCCAGGAGTTGCCAAGATTCTCTGGAATTTGGACTGAGCCTCCAAGGACGGGTGTTAGTGCCGGTTACACTTAATTCCGCCCATTTAAAAGAAGAGGACCCTTGAATTGAAAAGAGGAATAAATAATTGTTGCCACAGCGGGGTCTCCTCTGAAAGAGTGCATCTGTTTTTGAGGTGAAGGAAATACAGCTCCTCCTGACCGTGGCATATCAGAGGGTCTGTGTTGATAGTGATTGCATCCTAGTTTGACTTGTTTGTTCAAGGTTAAGGAGGCCTTTTTCAGTCTTTAAGGAGTCTTTCAAAACCAAATCCCTGGTCTTTTTTGTTTTATGGCTGTCAGGCATGTTGCTAAAATACAGCTTGTGTGAGCATTGTATATTTGTGTGCCAATGTCTTAGTCTAGTAGCTAAAAATATCTGTATGGAGAACCTTGACATTAGTATTAATGATTCACACTAGGCCTATATGGAATGCTTACAATATTATTTTCTACTTCTGCGATAAGACAGGCCTAAAGCTGTAGCTGTGTCAAACAATGCCAGATTTTCTGTGACTAATCTCTGTGTGCAATTTGCAAAATGATGTGATTCTTTTCATTAGCGACAGTGAATACTTAAAACAAAGAGCCATTGGTCTCAGGGGACAGGCTCTTTGTTTATTGTAATGGCTGATATGTGTCCTTTTGCATGAACCACTGAGGCCCATCCCTATGGGAATGGGTGGAACATACTTCAGCACCTCCGAAACTTTAATGTGACATGGCATCGGACACAGTCCTTTCCAGTTTTCCCAGAATTAATATATATATAATTTACTTCTTATGGGGATTTCCCACCCATGACTTAATGGCTGCACATCCAGAGCAGTGATGTGAGGCTAATTTATTGAGTTAAATTTAAAAAAATCTAGTATTTAGAGTATTTTTATTTGACACTTGTTCCATTATTAGCTATATTTTGAAACAATTGCCTGTTGTTTGTTCTGAATTATGTCTATTCATCGTTATTATTTAATAACAGAACTTTCTCTCTTTTAATTTTAGATTTATACCCAGTATGTTGACCTCACTTGGACGTAATTGACATGTAAAGCAAGTTTAGGTTTGACTAAACTTCAAGCAAAACAAAGCCAACCCTATTTTTAGCACATTAAATGAAACACCTTGTTTTCTTTACATATGCTTGTTGTGTGCATGTTCTACGGCCCATTTGAGTAATTTTAGGCCAATTCCTAAACATGAAACCAGCACCAGGCCCGTTTGAGCTAGTCGGACGGCGGCATTACATTTCACTACACATTTCTCCCCAGCGTAGCGGGACAACCGCACACGACCTGTCGGGCTTTTGTTGTGAAAAGCAGCAGTCAGAGTGAACAAGGGGGGTCAAGCGCAAACGCTGTGATGCGTGGTAGAGGTCCCCGGCAAGAGTAGCCAGTATTATGTTTGTGGTCTGCTAGGGTTACACCCACCCCTGCGTTCACCTGTCTAGACCAAGGGGGTTCCTGTTTGATGTTGGCAGACTGCTTGGATTAGGCCACACCAGATCCTGTAATGGGTTAATTACCCTTCATAAAAACACATGTGACCTGTAAAAGGATGGGGCATCGGCCCACCGCTGTTTCTACCACACACACACACACACACGTGCGTGCGCACGTTTACACACACACACACACACACACGCATGTACTGAAGATAGATATTGTGTATTATCATAATATCAATTTAATCTGTATGTCTTTATCTCTCTCACACACAAACACATGTACAATATATACAAACATACACGCCTAGCTCGTTATCCTTCGAATCCTTCCGGCTCAGGAATAGGTCAAACAAATAACAGGACTGTAACACAAACTAAATACCCAGAAGATGAATGAACTGCAGCTTATGTGAGAGCAGATCTTATTGTGCCCAATATGAACAATAAATAAATAAAGGAAATGTACATATATTCTCTGTTCATGAAATTTGGGTTGGCTAGTGGATTCATAGAAAACACCACCGTTTTAGAGACTACTGGACCATACCGTGGCCTGTGGTGAGAGACCTTCAGATGTGGATATGCAGAATATATAAAACTATGGTGGTTCTTATTTCAACTTTTCTGTACAAAATCCAGATGTATAATGTGTGGAATAATATTACGCACACAGTCCATGTATGAATTCCACAAATGCCAATATTCCCTCTCTTCTGTGATTATCCTTCTTTCCTACATTAGTCTGGCCAAGTGGGTTTGTTGACATGGCGCTGCTTTTGAGAAATTGCTCAGCAAAAATAAACTCAAACATTTGTCAAGTGCTGCTGGTGAAAAGTGGTTAAATTCACTGAGTTTTGACTTAAGATCCCCTTCCAAGTGGCATATTGGCTGCATTTAGGTGTCAATTAGGTTGTTGGTTGAGCTTTAGTTCAAGTCTTGTTCTGTCTGATATGTAACTTGACAGCAAAGTAGTTTGAAAAACCTGCATGTGGAAAGCCTGACACAACTACAAATAGGAGAGATTACAAGATGCTATGGAAATAAATACAACAGACTTCTGATTCTGAGAGTAATCAAAACTAGAGTACTACTTTAGAGAGGTGTTCTGCTTCATCCTTTAGACCTATTGTTACTGAAAATGAGTTAAAAAAAAGCCATGTTTCGTCTCTATTACATTACAGAGATTCACATTTCAAGAAAATTCAAACTGCAATCACTGTGAGAACTATGGGTCCGTCCCGTTACCTAAGACATAATTGGAATGTCAAGAAACTGTAAACAGCTTTTGTAATGGACCAGGGCTGTAGCTGCTTACCGTCATTGGTGTCTGTCAGCCTGCAGCAGGTTGTCATGCAAAAGCCACACACCAGCTGGGACATGAGGCCAAAGCTAACAAAGAGACCCCTGTGTGTGTGTGTGTGTGTGTGTGTATAGGTGTGTGTAAGTGTAGGTGTGTGTGCTTGTGTGTGTGAGTGAGTATGCAGGCTCCGCGTAACTCTAGTGTTGGCGCTCGTTGCTGTTGCTTCTTGATCAAACATCGGAATATGAAATGTATCTAAGCGTTTTAATAGAGGGATTATTTGGGTGTGCTTGATCTATGAGTCTTTGAATGGAAGGCTGCAGAAGCTGAGGTGTATGTAGACTTAAAGGCAGGGTTGGTCATTATCTGCAACGCTTGCTCTCTTCGACCTCAAATCAAAACATAGCAGCGTTATTGTTGTGAACGTTGTTCGCCACTTTGTATATGTTCCTACTTACGGAGCCATGGCTGTGCAGAACTAGAAAGATTTTTTTTTTCAGGACGCACAGAGAACGGCAATGTAGCGAAATGCAAGAAGATATTTTGTGAATTTGACAAAAGATGTATTATCTTACAATTAGTTTGCAATAGCTGACTAATACCTTTAACCTTTAACACATTCCGGCCCCTCGTTCGGTGTGATCCGATTTCTCACTGCCCTGCAAACCGCTAGGCAGTAGTTGAAACCCATTTTCTCAGACAGGGTGAGAGGGCAGTGATGTGGTGCCCACGTATCTCACAGGCCGGCCACAACCAGAACTCCCAGCATGAGGAGAGTTTGAAGCGGAGGTAACTGGATCCCTCGAGGCTCTTGCCATGAGCTGCGAGCCGCGTTAGGCTTGTGAAAGTGATTATCATGGGGTATAATTGTAAAACAGTACACAAGGGGCTCCCTTACCTCCTGCTGAAGGAATGCAACCCTGCGAGGCTTGTAGCGCCCCAATTCCGACCTTCGTTGCCCCCGCCGTTGTCTGTGCCTTTCCCCAGCAGCTGACCCTACGAGGCCCCCATGCAAGGGAAGTAGATGGATCCAAAGTTCTGGCTGTCAGCAGCTGCTCTCTGGCATCCTGGGAATCTGCCCCCCTATGTAAGGGTGAGGACAGGCGGCAGGTGCAGGGTGCTCCGCAGACAGCACCTGGAAACTCACTAAACACACACACATGCACACACACACACACACACAGACACACACAGACACACACACACACACACACACACACACACACACACCTGATGTTTTCACCTGACACACCTTATTGTCAGTCTAAATCACGAGTAAGGATCAAGTTGTCAATGTGGTAAGAACAGCCAAGCACTTAGCGATGTACAGTATATAGATCATTAAAGTGTAAGTGCTCCCTAAAATGTGTGTTTTGAACCATAAACGGAGCAATAGGATTGATCTGTGATGAAACACATCAATGCTGTTTTTAATATTGACAAAATTCCATAAAAAAAAAAAAAAAAAAAAATCTGCATTTTGTACGCTGAAAATTTATCCACGCATGTGTCATATCTGTTAAATATCGCTCCTGGACCTGGCTGGTATTCAGTGGTACACTCCGTCCACTCATATGTCATCAAATTCAAATGTTAACGTTCATTTTAATGGTGGTTTACCTCTCAGCCCCTCTCCTCACGCACTCAGCTCCTTGAGCTTGTTGTGTAGTGGGTGGAGTCAGGCTCAGAGCTGGGGTGCAGTTACGCTTTAATTACAGTCAGCAGGAGTCAGGTAATTAAAGGCCCCCTAGTGGCCAACTACAGTGGTACAGCCATCATTTAACAAAGCCAACAGATGGTACAGTATACTGTTGGGGTCTGGTTACATTTGTTTAAAGGATTCTGTTGTTTGTTAACTTTTGGGCTTTTGTGTACACTGTGTCAGCCTCCCGCGCGACCCTTCCGTATCTCCTGCCCTATTAGCTCAACAGCTGCGGTTCTTTTTACGAGCTATTAGCTGTAAGACAATGAAATCTGTTGTTCTGGATTTCATATTACAAAAGGAACCCATGGCTCACTTGCTTACGGTAAAGGGGGTGTCCTGTTTAGAAATGATTACACTGCAAAAGCTATATCTAACTTGACTTGACTTAACTTGTGATGATCTTGTTTTTAGATTTAAATTATATTTGGACTTGTTTCTAATATAAATGGCTTATATAGTGATGTAATTTAAGTAAATGTGCACTAACTAAGAAACCTTATCGAGTGAATTTCACTAACTGCACTAGCAGCCAGTTTTCCTTGTTTTAAGCCTTAACAGCTCATAACTAATATATTTGCACTTATATTTGATCGGGCATGTAGCAATACAGCATACATTTACTGCAGTCTTTTTGAAAGTTATAATAAGGGAGACGTGTGACCTTTTCAGTATAAGTATAGTATATAAGTATTTGCAATGTTATATTTCAAGTCAGTTTAGTGCCTAGAGGTCTTGCTGGTTTTCCGGAAACGGCCACGCCAGTCATGATTTAATTGACCTTGAGCCCAGTGTAAACGTAAACTTTCAACATCACAGCGGTGCTACCATAATGTAACAAGCGTGAAACCAAACGAGAACAAACTAATGAAAGGAAACCACATTTTGCCATCTTTTCTCTGAACTGTATTTCCCCCTCTTTTTGCTTTACTTCTTTGTTTGTCTTTGACAGTTCATAGATGATGAAAGTTATTAACCATTATTTCTCTGCCAAGAAAGAGAGGTGGCTTCCATATTATTTGGCACCGGAGAGCTGTTTGCACGACAGGGCTTTAGAAGATGAGCCTGTTTCAGCTGTCACAGTGAAAGCAGTCTAGACAAACCGAAATTCAAACTTATCAAGCCTTTCAGAGGTTTTGCCTTGGGGTTTTTCGACATGCGGAGCCAAAACCATGGTATTTGGGCACAGAGAGGCTTGGTAAATGATGCATGGATGCAATGTGTACATGTTACAGCCCTCAATGGTGCGGACTGGCAGAATATCCCCACGCCTCAGCATGATGGATCTCCCATTCGCATCTCACAGGCAACAGCTTTATCACAGGACAGGGAGCTCTCCACATTTTCCACCAGAGAGAGGGAGAGAGGGAGAGATGGTGAGGGAGAGAGGGAGAGAAAAAAAGAGAGAGAGAGAGAGAGAGAGAGAGAGAGAGAGAGAGAGAGAGAGAGAGAGAGAGAGAGAGAGAACATTGGAAAGCCTGGGAACCAATAAAAAGAAGGAAGCCGTCTGCCCATGGGATCACCGTTTTCCCATTTCAACGGTAATGTGTTCTCTAAAATGGCTTTTGTCACATATTTTCTCTCTGGCACACACCTCCGTCCCGTATTTCAAGTTGCGGTTAAATTCAAAAACAGTGATACGTTTACTGCTAAAGGGATTGCGTTTTACTCATTCCTTCTATTCTATGTAGCCTACATCTATGTTCCTCACTTATACTCTGCAGTGCTTCTATTCCCTGTGCAAAGGTTTTACTCCTTCAAGGCTATTTTTTTTTTAGCCTTACTGGTCAAACATGAAATTGTTCCCTTTTGGTGTTTCGCTGCCTCTGAGCACAAACGCCCCGGACAGTGAAAAACTTGCCATGTGTGGGTTATCTGAAGCTGCCTGTGTGGTGATAGGATGGCACCAAACGTGCTTTTCTCTAGTTCCGGCGAGGCCTGGCGTGTGCCAGCTCTCTTGGCAAGGCCAGCGTGGCAGACATGGGCACAGGCCAACCCCAAAACATGGTGGAAACAGCGCGCCTTGGGCACAACCTCTATTTGACTGCCCAACTCCTGTTTCCACACGGAACAGTGAGTTCTGATTTTAAAAGGAGGAGATAATTCTACTGTATCCGAGTTTATGTGTGTGTGGTTTGTCGGGGCCCATTTGAACTGTTGGATTGGCATTTTTCTGGCATGCCTGACAGAACTCCCAGCATTATATTATTCAGATGTTCTTTTCAAGCTTTCAGCACTAGCTACATTCAGCGTACTGCTTATACACCAGCTAGCTCATGAACAAAAATGGTAGATGGTGGTGGTGAGTGAAAAAAACCAGGGCAGAGATTAGGGTTTGGCAGTGATGTTGCACCCGACCAGAAATAGTGTACAATTAAAAAAAAAAAAGGCTAATAATGGAGGCAGGGAACGAGGAGGGAATGACAGAACCTCTTAATCTGAGTTGTTCTTTTTTCATTTTTTAAACAGCCCAGCTCCATTACATACGTATGTGGTTTAGAAAACCTACCTGGCTTCTCAAGTAGAACTCCAGCTGCTCAAACATTCTTTTATATCAATTTTTTTCCAGAATTGAAACAGAACACAGGACAAAGGAGCCATTTTGCAGCCTCCCGTTAAAGGATTTACAGAATTTTCACAACAAATTGATATCAGTCAAAAAAAGTGACCTCCAATTATTCAGTTGGCTGCTACAAAGTGCACGTTTCATAAAGACAACCATGAGCCGTTGCAATCCCAGCTGCTTGATTTTTCATTGTCCCCGATCATTTTATTCATTTTCGAGCAAAGATGGCGCTGGCTTTCACCAACTCCCCCAAGTGCCATGCGGCATGATTAAAGAGAGGAACGTGTTTGAAAATGAGTTTGCCACCTTGTGCCCATTCATTGATAGATGGAGTGCAGCAGCACAGTCTGCATTTCTTTGCATAAAGATGGAAGAGGGTGATAAGGGGGCCTGCGTAGCGCTCAGGTCGTGATTGATAGGCCTATGGTGGGGTGCAAGGAAGCCACCCAATAATTCAATTAATCTTAACCCGAACACTAGTAATCGCTAATGTAACTTGCCCTGACTGTGCATTAGACGGGAGGGAGATTGCTGTGACGGCAACATGTCCGGCTGTAGTGTAGGATAGAACATCTTCAGTTGTGCTCTGAAGTTGCACAAAAGAGTTTCACACCCCTTTCACCGTGATCATGGAGATTTCCTCCCCTCTACTAAAAGATGAGGATTTACATATTAATGAGAGGAGCAGTGAAGAGATTTGCTCATCTTGCGTTTAATACGAGTCTGCAGAGAGATTAACCATATTATGGAAATTATGAATGCTAGCATATCTGGAAGTAGCATGTCCCCACTGATAGATTAATTCTCCCGTTGGAATTTTGCAGCCATCTGTGATACAAGTGGATACTTAGGACGGAGCCAAGCACTCGTCTGGCTTGCAGGTGTAATCTTTATTGGTTTCGTTGATAGGAACAGCTGTTTGTTGTTCTTTTTGTCTAGTGCCTGTTGGAGCCCCTCTGCGCTATTGTGTCTTGTTACAAACACTGTGGGATTGCAAGGAATCCTTTGAAAGCACGCTGTCGTATCGATCCCTTGGGCGGCTACAACAGTGGTTTGGAGGTGCTGACCCGTGGAGACCGGAAGGCAGGTTTTCTTTTTTTTTCTTTTTTATTTATGCATCCACTGGAAACTGGACACCTTGAGAGGAGAAGATAAATCAAGTTTGCAGTAAAATCTATTTCTCTTGCCCTCCTGTGTCTCGTTCACTCGACACACCTATTTCCTCTTATCAACTTCGGGTTCCTTCCCGCCTGGCACAAGTGCAACATTAGTTCCTGTGACTGAGTTTAAGCCGGATCACTGAGCTCCAGAACGGACGCCAAGTATTCCGCAAAAATTGATCCGGTGAAATCAATGCTTTTTTGTTTAATTTTTTTTGTTTTTGCAGTCATTTGTATTTATGCAGCTGGCCAGCTATGGGTCCGTCTAGGTCAGTTTGGTCCGAGGGTATAACAACAATGTTCGAGCCTTTTGGGACATGACATGAGCCCAAAGTCATTTTATCCGTCAAACGTGTAGCAGGGCTAGAGCTTATTATATCATTATGTTGTCAGGGCAATTGTTTATCCTGCCGTCCTACCCTCACACAGAGACATCCGCATTTACTGGGGTTTACCCATTATGACTTAGAGGAGAAGGAAGGACTACTAAGGACCGGCTATGTAGGACCACGTGTCAGTACGGGCAGTACAAGACCCATTGTCACTCCCACCTCAAACACGCCGCCATTAATAATTAATGCAGCCAATTAGCAGGGCTGCATTATTCACCAGGATGCTGTGATCACATCCATTAACAGAGCTCCCTTGTCTTCTTACTGCTCTCCTAGGCGACATTTGCACAACCCACCGCCCCCAAGCTAACACACGTATTTGACCACAACATGGTGACCACCCTTTGCCCCCCTGCGCAGGAATGTGTAATAGCAGTAAATAATGTAGTGATGTTCAATAATGTAAATAACCATATTATTATACGTGTTTTTGTGAGATATCTGGCTTTAGATAAGCATTACCAATCACAAACATTGTTTTGTTGGACACACTTGGGTCAGTGGCATCCACTGTACTGAGAAACAAGTTTATTTAGGCTTTCCTGAGCTCTGAGACCGGAGCAGCTATGCTTAGGAAAACCTAACAACTTCCTGTTTCCTCCTTGTGTTTACTGGACACACAGGCGGGCCGCCATGCATCACATCAAAAGTCGTTTATTTTAATTTGACTATCTGCCTAATTGATGTCCCACAGGCCTCCATGAAAATGGCAATTTCATTACACAAACAATTTAAAGAATTATTATTAACATGAAATGACAATTCTGAACCTGCATTATAGCCGGAGGTCTATAATGTACAATGCTGTACATTATAGACCACATGCAAGGAATCCTGCTTTAAAAATGTGCAAACCAATGAAGATCTATCTGACAGTATGATGCCGTGGAAATATTAACGTATTTATCTCACACCAGCAATTACCGCAGATGGAATGTATTAGTATAAATGTGCATACTTTATGTTATCTTAATTATTTAATATTATGTATGAGTTTAATATAGGTAAGGGTTATGTTTCAACTCCACATATTTAAATGAAATATCTAAACATTGTAATGTGATTTCCATTGTGACTTTATTTTAATGTATATGTTTGACACCTTAATAATCTGTAACTCACTGGAATGAAGTTGTGGCAGATTTAGTATCCCCTCCCTTCAGCCGCATTCTCATTACAGCCGTAGAGAAGCAATAGCATTGATTTTGTTGTTTGGGATTCACCCGAAGCATTGATCTGTTTGCCTGCATAGACAACTGTTTGTAATTGGGCATATGTGGTCAAGGGGTCGTCCCGGTACTTTCTCAGCGACCCTACTCCCAAGTGATGCTTTTAAAATGTGCTTTATTTTTGGTAGATAATGTACTAATGGATAACCCTGCACTCTCTCACTCACACACACACACACACACACACACACACACACGCACTCTCTGACACACACATACACACACGTGCTCGCACAAACACACACGCACGCACGCACGCACGCGCAAACACACACACATACATGCGCGCTCACACACAAACGCCCTGACCATACCCCACGTCCGCGCACACACACAGTCGATGACTAGTGGGTAGGTCTGATTCCATCATACAATTCATTACGTCATGTTATTTTCCACTCAGCCTAGCAGCACCAGTGAATAATTCCTTTCACTGCCCTATTTCTGCTCTCTCTCTCTCTCTCTGTTTCGACTCTGTTCCTCGGCTCCAACTGGATTTTTACAAGGTCGGCTCTGGCAAAGCATAAATCCAGCAGGAGGGATTTCCCTCGCCCACGAAGCTTTCACTGCTGGCGTCAAATGCCACTGCTCATTTCTAGCTCTGCCTTACGTGCAGCTCTAGGACGCAAGCTATATTGAAATGGCCGCTCATAAAAGCACTCTTTCAAAGTCTTCGGGTAGATGTACAAAACTTTTAAACATGCTTGTCGGAAAGCACAACAGAACTTACACACCTATATATTGTAATCCCAGATATGGGATATGGTCTAAGAGACTGAGAAGGTAGTGTGTGTGTGTGTGTGTGTGTGTGTGTGCATGTCCGTGTGCTTTGTGACGCGCTGCACGTGCAAACACATGGAGACACTTGCCTGTGCGTGCAGGACACACACAATTAACTGGAGTAAACATGCTCTTTGTTTGCGGTGCAAACTGCGCTGTTCCTTTAAAAAACAGTTTAGTCTATACATTTGCAATCTCATTATGCAACTAATGTAAATGCAAATGTGATTGAACATGGTTCATAATAGCATCCATTCAATTGTCATGAATATGAATGGTGTTAATATGCGCTTCGTTCTGGTTTGCTTATTTTCTCGCCAAATGTGCTCTCTTGAACGATCACGTACACCCAGCCCATCTTCAATATTGTCTTCACACCCTGTTTATTTATTTTTTTATTTAATTGTGATTTGGACGGCCCATATTTATACTTGCCCGACTCCTGCTTGAACCTGAGACACGTCCATCATTCAAGTCCGGCAGAGTTTGACTCAATAATGGTGCAAATATTCAGCCATTATCTCTCTCCGGCGCACCCCCTAGATGTTAATGTGTTTTTAGGACGATTACATCAACCTGGAATGTTGAAAAATAACCCACAGATTGATAACATGAATCATCAAGCTTTTGCCCCCTCCCCCCTTGAACACCTCATTTACCATCGCCCTGGCAACATGCTTGGGAGATGCCCAAATGTAATCACCTGCTCGCATGAGATCTGGTTATGGTTCTGCTGGGGGAATTAGGACATTCGTTATTGGTCCGATATGGGGAAACGGCTGGAGAGGCTGTGCCGGCTTAATGCCATACATAAATACACTGCAGACCTGCTCGTAAAGGAGTGACGGGCAACGTCCCTCATGCAGATAGCTGTTAATCCATTGGCGAGGGTGTACTAAAGCCTTTCAGTCAGTCATTCGCCTTCCAGTGAGGAGGTTGGAAGGCTGCAGTTTAATCTGCAACTGATGTTGATATCCTGGCAGCAGACAAAGTAAACACCCCCCCCTTCATATTTCCTGTCATCTCATTATTCTGATAAAACACAGTGAACCCTTGAATACGTAAAAGGAACTAAATCTGACCACCTGATGTTTTGAATTATTCATAAGGAAATATAATTTGCCTTGGTGGTTTGAGTCAGTTCTCTTGTTGCCTCTCTGCTTAAAACTATTTTCCAATTTCAGTACCGTTCTTTCGTTTTTTTTTTGTTTTTTTTTAAAGCAAGGAGAAATAAAATCCCCCAGCATCACTATGGCCATTGTCCCAATCCTGACAACGAGGGCCTGCCCTGTAATTACTTTCCATTCCTAAAGACATCCGTCTTTTCACACAGGGAGCTGACAGGCTAAAACATTAGCACGTTGTCATCGGCTCCTCAGACGCCGCTGTGTGCTCCGTTACGCTCCGTATTATCTTGCAACACTCGCAACACTTCCCTTGCTCCCAGATGGGGTTACCTATGCTCTGCCGTGCCCGGTGGGGGGGGAGAAGTGGGAAGGGGGAGGTGTTTTCCTGTCGCATGGTCAGTTTAACTCAGCCATGGCGGGGGAGCTCCACTTCTCACTAGGGTTCTCTGGAATTCCCGACCACAGCTCGGGCCCCAGGCTTGTACTTTTGTAGTTGTCTTGTGTGCTTGTCCCGCTGTGACATCCCACGGTACAGGCTCATTCCACACCTCATTATTCACCGTTCCTTTCAGCGCCAACCTGCAATGGAACTGCTCACAGGGTGAGCTCCAGAGAAATGCTGTCGATATAGCATGGCCCCAGTCACCTGTTTGGTATTTGTACGCGGCAACTCTGCCTCCATGGATTTAATGGATAACGCGCAAAAATGGAAATTGTGCGCTCGACCACGTCGTTGATAGCCCCCCTCCCCGTCTGCCTTTCCGCCAGAGCGTGTGTTCTCACCCCTGCCTCACTCGCTCCCGCAAATCATATGGCTAATGTGTTTCGGCCGAGTTCATTGTTTGTTCTACTCGATGTTTAAAAGACAACAACCGGAAAAATTAGTATCAAATATGTAAAACCGCTGGATGTTAAGTTGGGCAGCAGTCCCTTGGCTGCAGTAGCTCGTTTATACAGTAAAGGTCCCTCTGGCATTGCAGTCTGGGAGAGGAGACAAGCAGGGTGAGTCTACAAGCCCGTATGTAATGAGTTTATGTCAAGAGACGAGATAAGAGGGGGCTTTTATACATACTAATCTCTACCCTGCTCTGGCTACTGTATGTGGTGGCACGATGGCATTGGGGGGGGGGGGGGGTGCCTACTGCAGCCTGGCGCACAGATGAAGACGGTGTTGCCAGCCGCTTTATATTCTGTGGAGGACACCAAGACAAAGGGGGAAATGCAGTGGGGGGACAGACGCAAGAAGGAAAGGGAGAAAGAAGAGAGAGGAGGTGCAAGGAGATGTGGAGGTGAGATAGAAATGATGCCCAGCTCCCACCCACAGCCCTGTCCTCTTTCCCCCACGCCCACGGGCAGTCCTCTTGCTTTGTTCCTTAAGTCTAACATCTCATCTGAGCGCCGGTAACTGGGCCTTGTACGTTTCATTCTGATAAACGTTGACTGCACATGCTCCCTTTGCAATACTGTATGTTTACTATCAAATATCGACCTTTTACATTTCACATATAATATAATAGATATTTCACATATAAAGTGTGTATATATATATATATATATATATATATATATATAGATATATATAGTTTAGACCTAGTTTAGATTCTTCTTTTATTCCGCTTAGGTCATGAAAGAAAGAACAATTCAAAAACGGTAATGCAATTTAGCATGATGGCAGCTGAAACTGACACCAATTCCCAGCGGCAAGGTGTTCTACATTGACTGGGAGGCAATTTACAGTCATGCTGAGTTCCCAGTGAGAAGGTCTGGCAGCCCTGCTGCCCCCACCTCTGTTGGCTGAGATGCTACTTTTGCTAATTTTGGCTTCTCTGCACTATAGCCTTTGAACAGAACAATGGCTCCTTTTTCTATTTTAGAAACTCCCCACCAGTTTGCAGTCAAAGCACTCAAAAGTAAGCCAACAGTAACTGGGGCTGTATGTGCTGTACTTACATCTGTGTGTGTACAGTAATTATCAATCCTTAATAAAGTATGATTAGACATGACATCAGACCACTGTAGCCATGTGTGTCTCGATGTTAGTGGAAATAATACATTATTCCTGCAGTATAGCAGTAAGGCTATAATTACTCTATAATGTAGATAGTTTCACATTTAGAGAATTTTACATTCCATTGTATAACTAAGTGTGGCTTTATTCAAAATGTTTTCTGCAGCCAAAGTCATTGTGGGACCTTAATTTGGAAAAAATATGTATGGTAGACAACAGCGAGAATACAATTATTTTTAGATCCTGTTTGAATTGTGACACGAAGTACACATATGATGTGTCTATTTAAAAGATACTTGTTCAAGTCAAGAACGTTGCAGTTTGCTGTGAAGCTATAATAAGTATATCAGTATATAAGTAATAAGCAATCTTTAGTTTTGTGTGTAACCGCTCGGTGAACTACAGCTTTCGACTCGCACAACACACGTCACCAAAACAGCACCTTTCTTCGGCTTGTGGATTGTGGGGCGAAAACGTCATGACACTTATGCGACACGGGGGTTTGAAGTCTTACTAGTTCCATGTTTTATGTATAAGTATAACAGTGTTATACTTCAACCAATGCACGAGGTCAGACTTTCTTGACTCGAAGAACTTTCAGGCCTGCTGTCCTTCAGTCCTACACAGTAGCTAACACATGTATCGGAAAACAGCGTGTGAAGTGCGTGAAAATAGCGAAGCGTTGCGCATTGCAGGTTTGTCTGACTATGAAAAAGGATGCAATTTTATCCCCGCCCCCTCCCCCCCCCCCCCCTGTAAGGGTTCACTACGTTGAAAATATTACTAATGGTTTAAGGCTAATTTGATAACAGATGTTAGCTGATGGTTTAAGCCTAATATGATAAAAGATATGTCAGCATTAATATTCTGTTGTTGAATCTGTGCTCTACAGCAAATGCAATGTTTTAGCCACAGACATAATATAGTTCTACTCAAATGGAGCCTGCCATTTTTCACACACTGTGGTGTCATATTGAACAAACAGCAGCGTTTAAATCAGCTTGTTTGAGTGTGAAACCATCTGCTCTTTGTGTGGGCAGGACATCTTCAGAAGTCAGTGCATGTTTCCTTGACCTAATAAAACCGTCTATGATTTTATAGTATTTTTAATAAGCCCCATGGAATACATATATAATTTGCAGATCATAAGTGCATAGGCACACAACAATAGCTGGGCAGAACATTTTTCAACACGATAGTTACAATACTGTCTCTGCAACAGACCGTTGGGTTAAACCTCAAGATTGTTTTATAGTGTACCGTATAGGGAATCATTTATCAGACTAGCTCTCCTGTAACTTTTAGAAATTGCAATTCAGTTATGGTTTACAGTATTTGCTATATTTTGCAGTATTTTGTATAATTATTTCAGAGAGATCCTGTCAAAACATCATGTTTGCCTCTAACATACCTCAAATTGATTATACATTTTCACTCAAATTAAACTACTGTATTTGTGTGTGTGTGTGTATTTCCATTTAAAACAAATTGTTTGCCTACATTGTTTCACACAAACAATATTGTAGTTTCTGAGCTGACGACGCAGGTCATGTGTTTTTTGACGATTTATCAATATACATGTACATGTATATATTGCGCTATTAAAAAGATTATAACCATCACCTTTGATACGATTAGGAATGCCATCTATTCTGGGAATTTCCCATAGGGAGAGCGCAATTAGGTCTCACCATTGACTTTGTGCTGCGTGATGCAGCCTTCTTGTCATTTATAAGGTCTTAAGATAGAACTACACCAAGGCGTGGAATAGTGACTGGGAGTCTCGGACGCCAAGAATGTGTTCCGACGTGTGGAGGGATATTAGTAGGAAGCGTTCTTGAAAATGACTAACCCTGCCTTTAAACACCAATTAAATATACTGAACAAGAACGGTGAAGTTGGCTTTGACCCTCCCATGGGTTATTAAGACCGAATACCTCAGCTGTATTGGATTTGTGCATCATAACCACCCTCTGTTTATGTTTTCTGTGAGTGCCTTGCTGTTTCGTCCGCATCATGCTGCTCTCAAACTCTCTCTTTTCTCTGTTTGTATGTGTCCACTCTCAACCTGTCGACCCGTCACCACCACTAACACCACCCACTTGGGTCTCCTGTGCGCTGACGTGCAGTGTGCAGCTGTAACTAAGGCGACTGTTAGTAGACATCTAAAAAGGTTTGAGCTCTCAGGTGGCTCACGTGTGTCCCGGAACCTACCCAGCACCACCCCCACACCCCCACACACCCACACGCACGCACGCACACACACACAAACACACACACCTCTTCCCCTCTCTTCCAACTCAGTTAGAGGTTGAATAATGCACACGCAGGTTGCCACAAAGATTAGGCTTAGTTTTCTCCTTAAGAAACAAACTAGGGATTTACAGTACTAGGGGGGAAAAGATGGGGTTTGCTTAAAAGTTTTGCTGACACATTTATAACATACTGCAAAGCTAATTATATGAATATACTAAATGACATAATGGTTGTTTTATGGACAGAAAAGATGCTCCAGTTATCCAAGGTTTATCCAGATATTGTAACGTTTCGCTGGACTCGCCGGGGTAGGACGACCGGGAGGACGGACCACATCCCCAGTGCATCACGCCCTCACGTGCGATCAGGCAGATTACAATCAGCCGTGGGGGCGTGAGGGCATAAAGACTGGTGACTCCGGGG
>JAODLL010065964.1:0-17319 GCA_026546735.1 Forbesichthys agassizii
GGAATGGCCCTAGCCCTCACCCTCCGATCCAACAGGTCCCAGACGTGCTCAATGGGATTGAGATCCGGGCTCTTCGCCTGCCATGGCAGAACACTGACATTGCTGTCATGCAGAAAATCACGCACAGAACGAACAGTATGGCTGGCGGCATTGTCATGCTGGAGGGTCATGTCAGCATGAGCATGCAGAAAGGGTACCACATGAAGGGGAGGATGTCTTCCCTGTACCGCACAGCTTTGAGATTGCCTGCAATGACAACAAACTCAGTCCGATGGTGATGTGATATACCGCCCCAGACCATGATGACCCCCCACCTCCAAATCGATCCTGCTCCAGAGTACAGGATTCGATGTAACGCTCATTCCTTTGACGATAAACATGAGTGTCCATCACCCCTAGTGAGACAAAACTGTGACTCGTCAGTGAAGAACACTTTTTACCACTCCTGTCTGGTCCAGCGAAGGTGGGTTTGTGCCCATAGACGGCGTTGTTGCTGATGTCTGGTAAGGACCTGCCTTACAACAGGCCTACAAGCCCTCAGTCCAGCCTTTCTCAGCCTATTGTTTACAGTCTGAGCACTGATGGAGGGATTGTGTGTTCCTGGTTTGACCCGGACAGTTGTGGCCATCCTGTAACTGTCTCGCAGGTGTAATATTTGGATGTACCGATCCTGTGCAGGTGTTGTTTCACGCGGTCTTCCACTGCGAGGATGATCAGCTGTCCTTCCTGTCTTCCTGTAGCGCTGTCTTAGGCATCTCACAGTGCTGACATGGCAATTTATTGCCCTGGCCACATCAACAGTCCTCATGCCTCCCTGCAGCATGTCTAATGCACGTACACGCAGATGAGCTGGGACCCTGGGCATTTTCTTTTGGTGTTTTTCACAGTCAGTAGAAAAGTATCTTTAGTGTCCTGTGTTTTTAGAACTGTGACCTTAAATGACTACTCTCTGTAAGCTATTAATGTCTTAACGACCATTCCACAGGTACATATTATTAATTGAACATGCATGGAAAACAGTGTTTAAACCCTTTACAATATAAAGTCGTGTAAAGTTATTTGAATTTTTACAACATTATTTTTTAAATACACAGTCCTGAAAAAGGGACGTTTCTTTTTTTGCTATATGTTATTTGCTATATGTTATATGCAAATGTCCTACACATGAACAGCAACATAACCAAAGAACGCCTTGATAATCAGGTCAAGCCTGCACAATAGGTTACTGACACAAATAGAAAATGTTGTTTTAACCAAACCTTGCACCTCACACACACACACACACACACACACACACACACACACACACACACACACACACACACAAATGCTGCGAGATTGAATATGACGTCATCTTTCGTAGGCCTATAAATACCGCCCTCTTCATTCGTCACATCCTCTTTCAGTAGCTCTCTTCGCTTAGCGGTAAGTTTTGTTGGCTACTTTTCCGCAAGGGTAATCTATATGCATCTGCAGATTTGTAAAACCATCCACACTATCTAATACGGGTGTCTTGTTCTTATTTTATAGACCTATCTCCACAAGATGAGAGCAAAGGTGAGAAATTCAACCTAAACCTGATATTTACTGGTTTGTATTGTCTTCCTGTCCAACCTTAATGATAATGCAGCTAGCAAACATATTTCTATTGTCCAGTAATCATATTTAATCGTAACACCCTCCACTCATTAACTTGCTTTATATGTAATATGTTTTATTTACAACTTGTCGAATACTACATTAACCTATTTTCTGATTTACCATTGTCTACTATCGAGCCAGCAACTAGCATACAGCATGAGCAGTAGTACTCGTGCTTTATGCTAGCGCTCCATCAATGAGGCTGGTCCTACTCGCATGTATCGTAGGCTACTACATTTCAACCTGACTTGCTGTTGCAGCGTTAACAGGTTGAATATTCTATTTTTTTTAAATCAAATTTAAGATCATATGTAGTACCGGTAGTGGTTTCTGTATCACAAACGACACGCAATTGCCCGAAGTTAAAATGTGAACGTATTGTACCTTAACCAATATGTCTGTTCTTCTTATAGTGGAGGAAGAAGCGTATGCGCAGGTAAGAGTTGTTGCATTATTCCAGTCCACTACTAACTAATGTCTTAATACTTTAATCAAAGGTCTTCAACCCTAGTCATGGGGGAACCCTGCGCTGTATGTTTAATGTGTCCTTGCTCAAACACCTGATTCTAATGTGTCGTTATCTAGCTCTGCAGAATCCTGGTATTGACTATTAATGTGACTAAGTGTTGAAGCAGGGAGACATCTAAAACATGCAATACAGTGGGTCCACAGGACCAGGGTTAAAGATATCTGCTATATAGTGCTGACGGGACAAGATGGCTTTATTCCACTGCTAACAAAGATATGGGCTTGAACAGAATGGCTTTACCTACATTAATTTGCATGTCTTTGGATAAGGGTTTCATGAATTGCATGATTCTCAAATGCTAACCTATACTGGGAAGACATTTACTGTGATTTGTAGCTGTCTGTGCAATTCTCTGAGTTCCTTGATTTATTTTTTATCCATTGTTTGCAGGCTGAAGCGTAAAAGGAGAAAGATGAGGCAGAGGTCCAAGTAGACTGCTGCTGACCCCAGTAGCTGTGGTCCTGCCAAGCTACCCTGATGACTACAGCTTACTCCATGCATCTTCGAGACCTGTTGTGTATGGCGAGCATCCACGTTTGACAATGCAAAGGATTTGCTTGCTCACTGTGGCAGCTAGCTGTGGACATTAATTGGAAGATGTTGCAGATGACTGGACTATATCTCATGACACCAGAAATACAGCTTTTGATAAGACATTAATAAATGGTAGTTACCAACATGTGTTCATGTGGCCTATTAAAGTAAAATGTAAAGCAATTTGTCTTTTGTCCTGTGTTAAGTAAATGAAACATTCAGTGTACTAGTGCCCAATATGTATTAAGCTAAACATTTTTACAGATTTAGCCTAGGCCAGAAGTTAAAGGCATTCTACAATTGGAAGATGGAATGGGTATAACTAGATTGGGTCCTGGATTTTCTCAGGAGGATGGAAGGCGTTTCCCTTAGATTGTGAGAAGCTTGACCATCTGTGGAACTGGAGTAGTCGCTGCTACTCTTCGTGATGACCGACTGTTGTGTGGCTATCAGATGATGCCTTCTGAAGGGAGATGGTTCAGGCATATCAACTGGGAGGCCTCAGAAGACCCAGGACTAGGTGGAGAGAGAGGCGAATGTCTTCCCAGATGGTGACCTGGGAATGCCTCGGGATCTGTCGGGGCTCAGGAAATAAATTTGGGGTCCCCTGCTGGAGATGCAGTTAAACCGGTGCAGATTATTTTCTTAACCATTGCTGTAAGGAAAAAAGCATTCTGAAATGTTGCTTGGTATTAAATTGCTACAAATCTTAAATATCTATTAAGCTTTTAGGATTGACTCGTATATCTTAATCTATGCAGAAAAATTAACGGCTATTTATATTTAAAGTAGAAATACATCTTGTATATGGATTATTAATTTGAATGAACACTGCATTATTACATGTTCGTGTAGAGCCCAGTCACCATAATTCCACACGTGCTCTTTCTGAAAAGCATCTGGCTATCAGTGTCCAACAGGTGGTGCTGTTATTGCTGTATGACATACATTACTTGATCTACTTTCATCTGGCGAGAGAGGGCGATCGGGAGCACGTTTGTTTCACGTTGAAGACACCATAGAAGGAAGGGATAGATTGTAAACACACGGATATGGCTGACGAAGGGGGTGTAGGAGACAACAATATTAACAACATGGGCAATCAATTACTCATACCTGGTAACAAATTATCATTAGCATAATACAATGGTCTCGAGTTTACATTTTTCCAGATTATTTGCTGACGTGAAGAATTGTTCTCTGTTAATCTTCCACGAAAGGCCAGGTTAAACCATAGCCTGTTTTCAAGAAACCTAATAACGTTTTTGTATTCTTAGAAAATCACCTATATAGCAATGTATTTGAGCTAATCCACTAACAATTTTAAACAATTTTTTTAGGTTATGCTCATAACTGACGCAGTACAAGCAGGCATATACTTAAATCCACTACGAATCTCTTCTCTATGTTTGTTCTCATTGAAAAACAATTACAGAAAATGAGGAAGATGAGGAGGAGGAGGATAACATGGAAACAGAAGACCGTGACAATGAAGATGCAGAGAAGCCCGATATCATCAACTTTGACACTAGCCTTCCTACGTCACACGCTGTGGGTAACGACGCAGAAGCAGCTTCCACCTGAATAAATTGTGGCCATAATGCAACAACACAAAAACGTACCCTATGTGCATTGAATTAACTAACTGCATGGCTCTGCCATTGCGGATTCTAACTGCCTGAATCCATGTGTGTTTGCTGGTATTGATTGGTTGGTGTCTTGCAATGCCTCTTCTGGTGCCAGTACTTGGGCTCAGACATGGAGGAGTTCCATGGTCGCACAGTGCACGATGACGACAGCTGTCAGACCATCCCAGTGCTGCCACACACAGCTGTGATGCTGGTGCCAGGACAGACGCTGCCTTTGCAGCTCTTCAGGCCCCAGGAGGTCAGCATGATGCGTGGGGTCATTCAGAGAGACCGTACCTTTGCTGTGCTGGCACACAGGTACCCATCCATGGTTAATCCTAGATCATACCTCATGCATGACCAAGGCTGGCTATTATTAGCTAGCCTTGGAAAGCCATGGAAATACGCTGATTACAGTCACATTTAATTTCACAAAATGAAGGAGCAAGAATCTTACTCAAGAATTCCGAATTTAACCACAGACCTTTTGGCTGGGAGTTGAACACCCAGATCCCCACAATGAATGTATGAAATATTTTAGACATTCATTCAATCTTTCTAAAATCTGTCATATTGATTATTTACTTGATGTCCCTCTGCAGTGATGCAAGTGAGCCAGCAGCAGAGTTTGGTACCACCGCTGAGATCTATGCCTACCGCGAGGAGCAGGAATATGGTATTGAGACGGTCAAAGTGAAAGCTATAGGAAGACAGCGATTCAAGGTGCATGAGATAAGAACTCAAGCAGATGGGTAAGTTATGTATGGCCGCTACAGTAAACTAAAAGTACAAATACAAGCAGCATAACATCTTATGATAAAATATGTGTTGGAACTGTATGTTTTTCCATTAAACTTAAACCATTTGGTTGTTTTGGTTGAGGGAAGTGATTTGGATAGCTAATAGTGGTCACTCTAATGGAAAAGCTATACCTAAGTGATTTCTGAAGTTGTAGTAAACCTAGTTGCGTCTCACAAGTCGACTAGCTGCCAGTGCGGTTTTAGGTTCTAGTTGGAACCTTAAAACGTCAAACTTTAAACTGTCTTCACGTGTTGGTCTGCCTGCTTCTTCCTGTTTATTTGATTTTGTATTTCACATGGCAGCAGGGGAAAAAAATTACATCATCTTTATAAAAATTGCAGTCACTCTTATATAAGTTACCAAACATCTGTTTGTGTGTGTGTGTGTGTGTGTGTGTGTGTCTATCAATCAATCAAAGGGATGCACCTATTGTCAAATTCAGGGCAGATAAGATATGTTTAAATTGACTATTTGGCTGATAGCCAATGCCAATACCGATATTTCCAGTACTCTCATGCGGCCACCATTTTCTTTCACTTTTAATTTATAACAAATCACATATCTGCATGGCAACTGTTGCCCTCTAATGCCATGCCAGAGTTGTGCTAGTGACTGTAATGGGTGGTATCATCATAGTACCACTTATTGTAACTTTTTTTTTTTTTAAATGTCATCTTGTTTGCTGGTAGGCCGATTGCGGTCAACAAGGCAAATATTGTCCGATACAATGTACAGTTGATGGACCAATACCCCAGTGTTGAGTTAGAATGTATACCGGTAACTGACAAATACATTTTTAAGGTCTGGCATGCATGCTCATTAAACCTCCCATCCATCAAACACAGTCAGTTGTCCTCAGGTGGTAATACATGTTTTAATGCTGTCTGTTTTCTAAAGGAAAACATTGTTCCTTTTCCTATTGTGTTACGTTTCTGTGTGTGTTCTCAATGTACTTACTGTGCATTTAGAAATACACTACAGTGTCAACATATTACATTTTTTATACAGAAATGCATGTACATGTCCCCCAACTCCTCTTAGGTGTCATTAAACGTTTCTCTGTCACTGTTAACGGAGACACTGAGTGTGCTTAGAGAATACAGCATGTGTACAGACTATCCTGAGCAGCATGCACTCAGCCAAAGAGCCCACTCTGTAATGTATTCCACGTCCACTCCCATTATGTCCTCTGTTGCTCTTTGTTTTGTCTGAAGAATCAGACAAGCCAAGGTCCAGATCCTTCCAGAGCGTATCCTTCCAGATCCCCTCACTGCCATACAGCTCACCCACCAGGCCAGTCTGCACATGCACCCATCCTCCAGACCTCCAACCCAGAGCGGCACACAGGCCCAGTGCTGGTGGAGAACATACCGGCAGGTCAGACACACACACTGACATGTCACTGTGAGGTGACAGTCAATATCTTAATATGTCTTGACAATTTTAGTGCAGTCAGGAAATTATTTTATTCCTAATCTTTTTAAGATTATTTATACTTTTTACTGTATGCTGCTATGTTGTGTTACGATAGCTAAAATAAGGTGACCCCCCCTTCCCCTTCCATTGCAAGGAGGGTCACAAGCAGTCAACAATGTCTCTTGATGTGAAATGGCTTCAAAATCTATGTGATAGATGCTGGTGGTGGCCATTGTAGCCTATTAGATTTTTATGTGTACTGGTATGTGTGTGGAGAGCAATGCTTTGGTTGTCCATCCATTTAATCCTTGACCATTGGCCAATAACTTGAATGCATACTGTATCGCCATATTGCTTAGCATGTACAAAATTGGATTATAGTCATAACTACAGATTGCATTATTGTGTGTGACCACCTTATTGTTATGAAGCATTTCCCAACTAGTTTACGGAACATCGATGTTTGTTCACCCAGCCTCTCAGCGACTTTTGGTAGTTGCAAATCACACAATTCCCTGGCAACCATGTGTTTATATAAGCGACAGACATAATTAGTAGGTCCAGTTAGTGTGCAGATGTACTGCTTATTCCCTGTTCAAGTCTAATTATAAAGCCAGCACATTAAAGGCAAGCCACAAGTCAGATCTATATCTGACTAGTTCATACTTGTTCATTGAAACATTATACTGTATTTATTTAATTTAAATATTTTTGCCTAGGTAGACCTAACAATAATTAGAAACATTATGTAATGCAGTCCACCGTGCATAAAAACAAATGTGTAGAGGGCAAATAAACCTGTATAGCACACGCTAGCTAGCTATATTTGTATATATAACATTTTTTAATTTATCTGTAAGATTTATTTTTGATCATCCTTAAATATGATTATCATATTCATGTCTCACAATTGTTACTTCATGTCTCACAATTGTTACTTCTCAGGACGGAGTTAGCGGTGTGCAGATAAGGATTTATTTTGACGTTGAAGTCTGTACAACGATGACTTCACATGGAAACGTGGAACAAAGCCATGAGAAATGAATGCAAACCTGGCGACCCAAGTGTTAGTGTTTCATGCCATATGACTGTTGCTTGTGTTTATCTGTTAACCACCACAGAGGAAGTTTCACTGTGCCAGCCTGACACCATGGCCACCGTGGGTCTATGCACTCTACGACACTGTGAGTACTGTTGCTTAGGAGGCACGGGATCATGTCAGGCGACGGAAGTGAACACCACGGACCAGTTCCATTCCATTCTCCCTGTTTTTATCTCGGCAGGAGTCTCTTATGAAGCGAGTGAAAAAGCAGCTGCACGAGTGGGATGAGAATCTGAAGGATGACTGTCTGCCCACCAACGTCGTAGGTCAGCCACAGCAGAGATGATGATGATGATGATAGATGACTTGCAGACATATGCCCACGTCCTGCCCACGTCCTTCCCGCCTTCCTCTCGTCTCCTCCTCATTTTTGTCTGGTTTCCATCAGATTTCTCCTACAGGGTGGCAGCTTGTCTGCCCATTGACGACGCCCTACGGCTCCAGCTGCTGAAGATTGGCAGCGCCATCCAGAGACTTCGGTGTGAGCTCGACATCATGGACCGGGTATGGATTACTTGAGCCCTCTGAGTGTCAGTAGCATCCCCCTCGTTCGTCACAGACAGGGCTTTCCTTCTGCTATATAAGCATCTGATTTTAGATTTTAGTTTTACCGGGTCCAATGCAGGCCTGTTTTTTTTTTTTTTTTTTGTCTCCATCCAGTCTGGAGTTTATTTATCTGTTTCTGTCAAGGCATAATACATGTGTTATTGCCTGGCCTGAAGCTATGGCACAAAGTTAACGCTAGGAGAGAGTCCTACAGTAATTTATGACAATTGGCAGTACATTATAACAGTGGTTATAAAGCGGACCTGTTGTTTATATTCACTGATGTGCTGTAAGTATGTTGCTCTGTAGAGCTGCCAAAAATCTCAGCTGATTCATTTAACTGGGAAATTACTAGGACAGTAGGCATTTAACATATTTGGGGGAAAAATGTACTACTCCTCATGATGAATGAATCTATGTTTAAATCAGCAAAGTCCCTTTTCGTGTATGCATTCATGCATCCATCCATAACCTTTAACCTTTCCTTGCACAATTCAGTACCAACACCGTAGTTGTCTTTAACATAATCACAGCTTGGATCTGGCCTGTGTCTAGCTTGTCATCTTTTACATTGTGTTCCAGAGGTGTTCATTATTAACCTGTAAACACTGTGCTGTACATTGCTTCTCTCACCGAGGACACACTAAGACAAATAGTTTACTTAAATTGAAAAGCAGTGAAAATAATGCCACTCTGTTCCTTCCTATTGTCTTGAGTTTGTCCATGTCTCATGATAAAAGATAACATGCTTCCATAATGGCTAAATGAGTCTGACAACTTGCATTACCACAGAAACATGGCTGGTTTTCTCAGATGGGGGTAACTACAGAGGGTGATGTGATAGAAAATACAAATTATAAAATGTCAACAGAAACAATACTGTTTATCATTAAAAAAAAACAATGTGTTCTTTTATTGTTGTATTGAATAAACCTCTGATTAGTACGAGAGTCCTTGTTTAGGAAAATAAATGGGTACAAACTGGAAAGTCTTAAATCACTATCTTAATGAATCTATTTTTGCCTCATAGTGTACGTCATTGTGTTGTAAGCAGTGCCAGGATACAGAAATCACCACAAAGAATGAAATCTTCAGGTGAGACTTGAGAGCATTGTCTTCTTTTTATTTAGGATGCTCACTAGGCTATGTTTGTCAATGTGTTGCACCAGCATGTGGCCACATTATGCTTTGTACCGTGATGTTTGCTCTATGGGGTGCTATTATTACTTGGTGTGTGTGACACAGACAGACAAACAGACAGACAGACACACATCTGCCCCTTTCGTGGAGGATGGTACTCTGCTGATTGCTTACCCTGAGAGAGCGAGCTTCTCTTTTGATGATCTATTGTCATTTGTCAGTCAAGTGACATCTCTATTTCCCTCCCATACTCACAACCAACAGCACCCACATATTGCACTACTGTATATCTTTTTTTTTAATTATTGCTTTAATATTATACCCAGTTTACTGGTGGTCTAAGAACATTGTAATCTTTTATTTTAATTCATGTAATTTATTTTCCATAACACTTAATTTCATACAAACTGAGTCCTGAGTTTCACTAGAGAAGGGTTTGTTAATCGGCATAGCCTTGTCTAATTGCAACAACATAATGAACCTTTGGTTTATTAATAGTCCAAACATTATATATTATATTTAACCTAAAAATGTTTTAACATTTTTACATATTAAGCAGATGTATTGCTTTTTTTATTTGTATTGAAATCTCATCCTAAACACCAGTGTTTCTTTATTATCTGTAACAGTGGTCCTTAATCCTGGTCCTGCATGTTTTAGATGTCTCCCTGCTCCAACACAGCTGATTCAAATGAATAGCTCATTATAATGACCAATTCATTAGAATCAGGTGTGTTGTGACGTCTAAAAAATGCAGGGCTGCGGCCCTCCAGGACCAGGATTGGGGACCACTGATCTGTAATGTTGGCAAAGCAATTTAGCTGGTTATACAGTTACCAGTGAACATGCGTATGTTTCTCTGCCTACAGTCTGTCTCTAAATGGCCCCATGGCTGCGTATGTCAACCCTCACGGCTATGTCCATGAAACCTTGACCGTCTATAAAGCGAGTAATCTCAACCTGGTTGGCAGGCCTTCCATACTGCACAGCTGGTTTCCGGGGTAACTTCCACTCCATACAGTACATGTGAGAATGTTCAAAACATAGTGCACGCCATCAGGTGTGACATGATATGTCATTTTATATAGATAATTGAAAGAGGTGTAATTTCTGCTCATGTTGGGATGCCAGTGAGATTGTATAAATTGATATACATTTTGGAAGATTCTGTTGACAGGGTGACAATTTTAGATTGCTGGTGTTTATGTAGCCTTTTTGCGAGACATTGCAATTACCTCTTGTCCCTGCCTGAAAATTGCATTTTCAAACTGCATTCCGTGTTTCAGTCTAAAAAAAACAATTGCATAAATGTTTTGGAGACATAAAGGGCGTGCACTAACTCAAAATTATTATTATAATTAAAGCGTGTTAGTGTGGGTGAACGGAATAAGAGTATTGCACAGTCTCCGTCAAGGGCTTCCGGAACTTTCGTGCTACGGGTTACTGTAGCATCTTAATAATGGCTAATGCTGTACTTCCTTCTTGGCCATCAGGTATGCCTGGACAATTGCTCAGTGTCGAACCTGTGGTTCTCACATGGGGTGGAAGTTCACAGCCACGAAGAAGGACCTGTCTCCGCCTCGTTTCTGGGGCCTGACCCGCTCTGCTATGCTACCCCGTATTCCCCAGGGCGAGGAAGGGGCAGAGGGCGAGGGCTCTCGTCTCCTCTGTCTGTGACATTGGATCATTATTGACCCGTTTTCTTCCCCAACACTCACACGCACACATTGACATCTTGACCCCTCGATTGAGGACACCATCTAGCTTGACATTCATGTCAGCAAATCCATCGCATTAGTGACCTGGCCATTGGGCTTTTAAGTAAGTATGGTGAGACTGGGGTGGAGTGTAGACCAAATACAGGAAAGAACCAGTCTCCATTTTGTGAAATGACCAAAAGGAGGGATATGGCGATATGGTATTATCAAACAAAAGAGCATTTTGTAATATAGCACTATTTCCTGACAGTATTGAGGTCACACACTTGCGTTGACTCACCATTTTTATTTTCTCCAATGTGTGATGGGATCTACATATGCCTACTAAATTGCACACATCAGCCTCATGATACTGTACTGCTGCCTGTAATAAGCCTACCAATAGACATTTATAGCGATTTAGAGCTTTTGTGGGTTTTCTTATTTGTTCTCTAATTATTTAATCTCACAGGTTCATTATGATTATAAAGGCAATATCCGATGGCAGTTTGTTGCCACTTAAAAAAAAAGGGGGTTTTGATTCTTTGGTCGACAATAACATGGCTGTATTGAGTATAGTGGTAGTTTGTCCCTGATATGTTTTTCATGTGCGCAGAAGCTGTATCTTGTCAAATACTGTACAGTAAGTGTTTGTCAAAATAAAGTTAATCTTTATAGGGTGGGATGTGTTTTTAATAAAGGTTGAAGGGTGAGTCTTCAAGGTGCCTAAAAGTATAGTGTCTGGTTGCTATGAATGCACAAATAACACGTGTATCAGATCATTATATAATAGTCAGTGATGTTTATGCTAGATGGTAAGGAGTATAATATTTTACATTTTCCATATTACTGTACTTTTACAGTATTTTGTGTGGCATGGTAAAATTGTGTGCCTGTGCTCCAGCATAATGTCTAATGGACATGAGCGTGACTCGTCTGTCAGATTTTTCTGTTGCACAGATTTATTGCAAGGTTGTTTTATTCACATTTGTGAGCAGGTTTGTTTTATATCCTACTGTTAGCAGAATCTAAAATGTTGACTTGCAGCCATGTATTCGTTCAAAAATAGCAGCACTGTCAACAAGTATGTTGTTATACCCTAAGCAAGCAGAGTTCACTAATGCTATATATAGTAAATATGTAAATGTAGATGTTCATCAATGTCATTTCAATCATGTAAAATTTGTAAGGAGGGAAATTACTGAATTAATGTATATGCTTGGCCTCAAATAATATCAAATGCATAGCCCTACATCTTAGGCAGAGAGTGATGTGGACTCACTAACATGTTTTACACTTATCTTCAGACGTCTCAGTAATGTAATTACTATTTTTAAATAGAGAGGTTAATGAATGTTAAATGACACAAAAGCAGAAAAGTGTGTTTTTCTTTTGAGCCTTCATCGACATGGCTTCCATGTTGCCAGGATAACACATTTCCCCCTACAATAATTGTAATAAAATAATGCAGTCATAATGGACTGCTTCACTATGGGATTCATGCTTTCAATGCAGATTGAAGTTTACAAATTAAATAAAAAATAAATATGATGCTGATATCTGTATCATTTGTAAGTTGTGATAGAATACATTTGAGGATTGTACCTTTAACCACATTTAGCGTGTTTTTATGAGCACACAATCCTAGACATGTTTTCAGTGGAGATGCATGTCAAGCAGTCTTCCCAGAATTGTTAAACGTTCACAACAATAAATCAACATGTTTCTTGGCAGCAGATATGTATCTGCATAATAATGTATGATTGTGCTCATTTCAACTGTTATTTGTTTAGATGGTGCAGTGCAAAAGCTTCATGCTTTTTTGTATTTATAAACAAAGGTGTTTTTTTATGTGACTGATATGTGTCTGACTATAGATGTAGAACTTAGTTGATGATGCATAAAACAGTATTTAAGTTTCCTGAGAATTAAATAAAAGTCAAAATACACAACTTAATGAGTTTATTATATGCCTATATTCTTGGTGAAATATTATTCCAGCATGTTGTTAAAGAAGGCCTACCTGTATTTAAAATACAAAAAATGTCTAGTGATTGTGAGTAAATAATAATAGTTTTGTCAAATTCAACAAATATCAAGACTACTCACAGAACAGTCTGTTTCCATGTGTGCTGAAAAAAATAATGGTGTTTCTATGGGAACACCAAAAGACAACACTATCCTTACCTTGCAATATGTTTTAATGTGTGGGGCAGAGCTTCTGAGGGAGATCTCTCTCGCTGATGTCTTTGAAAACATCATATTGACATGCATGCAAACTAAACATCAGGCTACACCAAGTGAAGGAGCGATTTAAGGGTCAAACTGAACTGTTCAATTAGGCAGAAAACACTTGGAACTAAGTGGTCATGTTGTTTACTGAAATGTGTTTTCCCCTTTGACCAATGGCATGTGCATTTTTTAAAAGAAAATGTATCCTGACTTCAAAGCCATGCAAGTTATTGGAACCTTCATAGAAATGTAGTGGTCAAATGTTAAATATTTGTCTTTCAAATGTAATGGAGTAAAAGCAATAAGATTACAAAAAAATATATACTAAAAGTACAGTAGGTACTCTGAACCTGTACTTATGTCACCCCTGTTGAGTGACACTGTATCATCTCTATATATACATACACTTGTACTGTACTGTGTATTGTACAGTTCATGTGGTTCTGGCATAATTCTCCATTGTTTGTTTCTGGCAATGGCATTAATTAAAGTTAATTACTTGATTAGGTTAAATACACTTGGCATGCTTCTGCATTATACATAATTATTAGTTGTTCGTTTTCTGGAAATTACTAAATGAAAATGAATTACTTGACTACATAATCAATCAGTCAAGTCGATTCAATGGGAATGATGATCACATTTCATAAATGATTTGGCCAAAAACGAAAATCTAGAGCTATGTTATATTTTTAACATTTACTAAATGTTATAATGGAAATTTTTTATTTGACATGTCATGTAATCATTAACCTCTTACAAAACGGTCAAGATATACTGTATATTTGAGAAAAAGTTTTGTTCATTAAATATTACCAATGAATAAATAATATAGGCTGTATGCAATACATACACATATTGTATATCTTATAGTTGTAACATATTGGTAATGTCTTTTAAAGTACTGGTAAGTAAGTTTCATAAATAACTTTGATTCATCTGAATTATGGGACCTTGTGCATAAAGGGTCGGCCTACATGCCTACATAGGCCTACATATGATTCTGCCACAGCCAAGTCAGGTGTAGGAAGTGTCCTACGTATAATCAAATGGGATATTCCTATACATTTAGTGAGTGTGCAAATGTTGCATTTAGGGTGCCTGTCAATGGCAACACAGCACACATGAGAACAGCGTTCAATTTCAATATGTTATCTTGGTTATACAGCCCTCATCATGTGATACAGGCCTACAGTATTATGGCAGTAGAAGACCCCCACACCACATAGGGCCTTTCGCATTTCCTATGACATGTCACATATTGTTTTTGGCCTGAATCACAGCTCTAATATCATAATTAATTAAATCACTTATGTTGAAAGGACTTGTTTGAAGAGCATTTTTAAAACAACATGAACCTCTGCTATTTGCATATGGTAACATTCTTTTATTTTTGCTTGACCAGACATTTATTATGATATGCCTAATTCTAACAGCAGCAATAGTGTGAATCTACACCATTTTAAATCAGACAAAAACAAATATAAATCCATTCTCTGTCATATAGGCTATTGAATGAGAATTATTTTAAATAATTTATCATATAAATTATCTTTCTAAGGTAAGTGAAATGTATGAATATGTTTTAAACCTATCCAATTATAAATAGCTAAATTAATATAATGAAATCCATAATGCAGAATGCAGAGGCTGCGTTATGAAGATAACAGCAACCTAAAGCCTATAAACTTTCATGACCAAAAACACACACAAGCAATGCCATTGAAAACTTTTTAACCATAAATAATGTGCAACACTTTCTGTTATGTTTGTACAAATAACTATATACATACAGTATTTTGGATAGGAAAATACAATCACATGTTCATAATTTCTGAGATTGGGCTGTCCAATTGCATTGCTGAAAATAAAATGAAACCACGTAGCCCTCTTTCACAGGAAAAACAAATATTTTCAAATTAAATCAGGCATTCAACATATGTTCTACACACGTCTTGTTTCTGTTCAAATTTCAGATACAGTAATATTGAATGCATTTCTCTTATGTATTCCGCAGTTTAGCTTTTCCACATATGCCCTAATAGTTTATTTTCCCTATAGACCTGGCTAATTTTGTATCAGGAATGTTTTTGAGGCTGATAGAGCTGATGACAGTCGCATCGTCGCGCAATGAATCCTTTCCCTTTGTGTGTCTTTGCCACAAAACTGTCATGCATTTCTTCGGCACGTGGCTACTGAAGAGCAGGTATATGCAGGGGTTTGCACAGCTGTTCAGACTGGCCAAAAGCATCATAATCGTGAAGGTCGCAGCTGGAAAAAGAGGAGAATATTTTATCACAAGAAAGCACTTTTACGCATAATTCAAATGCGTAACACACAAGGGTTAAGTGTGCGTTAAATACGCAATTGACCACGTAAAAGGGTTTCCTTTGTATGAATTCAGACTTTAGCATTAAAACGAAGAGTTTTAATATGTGGCTACCAATTGTTTATGTGTTTAGAACTCAGAATCTCTTAACTTACTTTCTCTTGGCGCGTTTGTGTCCCACACGGACCAAAGTTGAATGGTGAAGAAAGGACTCCAGCAGAGGATGTAGGCAAACACTATGACCACAGTCATTTTCACAGTCTTTACTCTCGCCTTCGACATCCCAGCCAACCCGCTTGCTCTGGGCAGGAGGGGAAGAGTCCTCCCTATATATTCTTGATGTGTTTTCTGATTTAAATTGTTTTGAATAGCTCTACAAATGCGCACTTGACAAATCACAAGAGCGACAACAGGGAAAACAAAAATCACTAGCGTAGTCCAGGTGATGTAAGTCTTTAAACCCCATGGATTTATGAAATTCGCCCAACAGTCAAATACACCGGGTGAAACCTCAACACGTGAAAAAATGAAAACCTGCGGCAAGCTGCCCAACAGTGAGACACCCCATGCGCTAGACACGGGGATGTTTAGACGTGTGCGTCTCTTCTGGAAGGTCACCATAGGGTTACATATAGCTTGATATCGGTCAATTGTCATCACCACAATCATGTAAGTTGAGGAAAACATGCCCAAAACCTGTAGGTACTTGACCACGCGGCACACCAGGTCTGGGCCCATGAACCTGTCCGTGAGTTCCCACATGAGTTGCGGACACACCTGAAAAAATGCAACGACAAGGTCCGCCAGGCAGAGGTGGAAGACGAAAACACGCATCCGAGATATTTGTTTTCGCTGTCTCCAGAGGGCAAGTAGCACGCCCGTGTTGAGGATGGCTGCGCTAAAGAAAATAACACTAAGCACTGCTATCTCCACTTCAGCCAAGTTTTCATCTCTCGGCACGTCTCCCGCAAGTATCTCCACGCTTACATTATTGCCATTGATATCGTACATTGTTTTTGCTGCTTGACAATTGAGTTGTTCCACCTTAAGGATTCTGTTGATAAATTGTTGAAACATGTCATACATAAACATTCATGTTGCAAATACATTTTTAAAGAACAGAGCTTTTGTTTAAATGCTCAATTTAATGTATATTTATTTAATTTGGGCTAAGTCCCTTCAAAACACAAGTTTAATGTTTAAACATGTCTTCCTCGAACGTTCCTATTGTTATTAGGAACCCAATAAAAGAAATAGTTATTTTCAATTAACTAGTTGAACATTAAGAATATTCATCCTAGAATATTGTTTGTAATCGAATAAGCCACATGGTTTAATTACTCAGGACAAAACATGCCAGATATAAAAAGAAATCTGAAAGTAAACTTACTGAGTTATGATATTTCTGGGATGTTGTCCCTGTTAATACAATAGACGACAGGCTGTCTTCCTTCAAAGCGTCCTGATACAGCTAGTGGGGATTTTATTTTAGTGCGTAAAGGCCTATTGTAGAGGGTGGAGCTATCTTTACGCATGACAATTGTCATGCGTGTAGTAGTCATGACAGGACTAGACTACATCAATTACTTATTAGGCGTAGGCTACGTACGTATTTATATTTATAGTGCGTGTGTGTATGTGTGTGTTTGTATGTGTGCGTGTGTGTGTATGTATGTAAGTGTGTGGTGTGTGTGTGTGTATGTAAGTGTGTGAAGTGTGTGTGT
>JAODLL010065975.1:0-17318 GCA_026546735.1 Forbesichthys agassizii
TATATACATATATATATATACACATATATATACATATATATATATACACATATATATATATAGAGAGAGAGAGAGAGAGAGAGAGAGCCCTTGCTCATATTAATACACTTTGTTACCTGACAAGTTAGATAATACATTTGTACTTGACAGTATGGGGTCAGTAGAACCTCCAGGATGGAACATTCTAGTATCATTTCAACTGAGTAATTCAGTGGTTCATGTATTTTCTCCCAGTATCCATCAGACAGCGCGATGCTTCAGAGGAATACATACCTAATACGTAAGTCACATTAATTCATGTTCAGACATTCAGACATGTATTATCATAGTTAGAGGACAAAATGCTGCTGTGAGAATATTCCAGTTATCGCACAGGGCACAGTGCCCAGCCATCACGGTGTGAGGTGTTTGCCTGGCATCATGAGCCCTAGGCTACATGCTGTGAAGGTCTACTTGCTGTAATTAACTTCACTGCACTTAATTAAAACCCAATGGGCTCTGACTGCAAGTTAATATTTAGATAATTTATTTTAATGCACGTGCACACATTTGAATATGAATTCCATGTAACATTTGGATGGTGTTCTCTGTTTAGGTCGGGCTTCAGGGTAATCCATTCATGTAAGTAAAGATACATATTTAACATGGAAGGAAATGAAAGTGACATTTTAAAACTTAAACTAGGCAAAAGAAAATCACAAAAAGAAATATATTTAACCTTCAAAGCAATTCTAAAGGAAAGTGACATTTTTAAACTTAAACTAGGCAAAAGAAAATCACAAAAAGAAATATATTTAACATTCAAAGCAATTCTAAATGTGTCTCCTCCCCTATCATTAAATGCAAAAGCATTCTCTCAAGTTTTCCAAAATAATAAAATAAAACCTTTTGAGTATTTTAAAGGTCCTCTAATCAGATGATATCACCTCACACTCTCTTCATTGTGTTCCAGCTCTTCTGTTTGTTTTCATACTCTGCATTTTGTTTTGTTTCTGAGATGCTGGTGTTTAGCGGCAGATATGCTAACACTGCTCTATATATATATCCTTAAACCATACTGTGGCTCATCTGCATTCCTCCAACAGTCACTGCACTTTGATCCTTGCACTGTTAGTTAAATACAAGCATGACATAGGCTAAATAGCCTAGAGTGGGCTGCCATGCTTAGGTCTACTATGTCATGCTGTAGACCTACTTGTAAATAGGTGGTGTTCCTTCCCCCTTCCGGTCAGACGCACCCTCACTTTGAGAAGTGTTTGCCCCTGTCTTTGGAGGCAGAATATTTTCAGTGGAGGGGCACAGGAGGGGCATGAAGAAAACGAGGGGTCACTTAAATGCTGTAATTTTAAAAAAAACTGATCATTCAATTAAAATATTGGGGGCACATGCGATTTCTGGGGGGACACATGCCACTCCATGCCCCCCCATTGGCTCCGCCCCTGTTTGGAGGCACAGTGTTTTGATGCTCTAGATTGTCATGTGGATTTATAAGTGTATACAAGCGGACTGTCATGACCTGTCAGTGAAAGGTTGTGATGCAAATTTTAACCTCTTCACCTGCAGACCAGCACAGCACCAACATGGACAGGAACCTTGCCTCACCCCTGCTGTTGCCTTGGTGAGTCTGCAGATGGGTCCATTTTAAGTACGGTTTGCTATTGTGCCCCAGTATTTACCACATGTTGACCGATATTGTTCTTGGCATAGCATATGTGCCACTTGTCAATATACAGTCCATCAACTGCAGTTTTCTGAACATTTTGAACAGGTGAAACATTGTTTCTCTACTGCTTTCACTCATTGTTTCTATTGACAATCATGTTGGATTTTTAATCAAAATCGTTAAATACTGTACTATAAACTTTTAGGTTTCGCTGATTTTTGTTTATTCTTTATATAAAGTTCACCGTCATTGGACCCTGGCGCTCACCGGCACAACTCATTTACCCCAACAGAAAATGGTGATCAATGTTACCTTTTGTATTTTATTTCAGTCTCTACATTTTTTTTGTTGTGAGTTCACCACATCTATTTCAAACACTGGTATTATATGCAGTATTTATGCTCTTTTGTCTGGGAGTGCAATTAGTCTTTGTGTGTGTTTGTGTGTGTCCTTCCACAGAAAGCATTCCAAGTTACGAGAATTCTAAGGATGGTAAAGTCTATTTTACTTACTGTAAAACCTAAACAGTTACACAATTACACCGTCATTTAAAAAATTCACATATAACATATAAAAACTTAATAATAATGAACCAAAGAGTCAATGTTTATAACTACAAAAACACAAAACATTGCCTCTGTCTACTGCTATTGTTAGATAGTACAGAAAACTATATAATAATATATAAGTAATTTTGTTTGTTCTATTCAGTGGGAGGTGATTATGAAAACACTCGAGATGACAAGAGTGACAAAGACTATGTGTAAGTCTCTCCTTTCAATAAATCAAATATGCCAAAGCAGATCACTTCTTGATTGTGGTATAGTGCCCCCAGAACCCTGATTTATCACCCCAGCAGCTGAATGTGTTGGAGGGATACAGTACTAACCAGCAACACACTAACCAGTTGTTTACAATCTGGTGATGGCTGATAATAAGTGTGCATCACCCTTGCATAACTCTACACCCCTCACCCATAGAGAAGTGCTGCCTGATATGCCCAATGTTGACATTCGTCAGTCCCATCAAAGCCTCGCATCAACTCACAGTTCAGGTAAAGTTTGATACGGGCAGCTGTGTGGAAGGGAGGGGCGGGGTGTGTCTGTAAGTAATGCATAAGATCTTTAAGAGGTCCTAGCTTCAAAATAATACAATGTTTGTTCTTTACAGCAGATGTAGAGCCCCCCTATTTAAATGTTGACCCAAACTCAGGTGAGTGACTTCCTACAGTTGGAACCCAAAATATTTTTTTGAGGCCTGATTGAGCTGCCAAACAGCTAAACCATAAATACTTAGTTCTGTTTAGTGACTTGCTGTACAAAGCATTAAATGGCTATTTTCATCAACATTTTTATTTTACTTCCAATTTTATATGAGCCTGTGATTCATGGCTGTATATTTTTACAGGAGCCTTCTGTTTAGGTAATGACAGCTATTTAAATGTGGATCTGAATCCAGGTGAGTTAGGCACAACTCACATGTATTGGACATAAGGATTTTTACATTTGCTAAATTGCTACGCCTATTTGTTTTACTGTATTGACTGGCCAGATCAAGGGAGCACATCTGGAAATGAAGATAAACTTGATGTCACCACTGGTAGGTACTGCATTAGAGATCCCAGTTGTAATCCACTAGTAGATGTATAATCATTACTTTGGGATAGTTGTACATACATCCTGAAGACATGCATTGTAAATGTAAAATCCATCTTGGGCTGTTTGGTAATGAGATGCAGCATGCGGGTTTGTAGATTTGTACTAACGCAGCAATCTCCCATAGGGACATCACAGCAGTGGTCATGTGACAAGGACAGCGACGACGACGACGACTATGAAGCCAGCTATGTTAACCAATAGGCGGTGGGCGAAACACATGCTACAAAGTAATTATACCGCCTGCTTTACTGCTTCAGCAATCAAACCTAGCTACTGCAGGGAACTTGACCCAGAGGTGCTGGTTCTTTTCAGATGGTTGACATCACACCAGTGCATGATGGTGTGGAAGATTCCCAGTTAATTTAAAGACTCTGACCTCTGACCCAGCCCAGAGGCGACACTCCAGAAGATTATCCTGTGGACTCCACTGGTGCACTGTGTGCGCTCCAGTATGTGTAACGTTATGTGTTTCCACTTTGGTGAAGGTTAATTGTTTCGTAGCAGAGACCTGAGCCTTTCATTTGACACTTGAAGATACCTTGTATAGAAATCATCTGCTTCAGTCAATGGAATATAGGAATTGAGCTAGAAGGCTTGTGACCTAATTTATTTTATGAATGGAAATAAACAAATTTGAGATAGTTGGAATTAATTAAATATCACTGTTTAGTTTTTGCTATAGTTTAGATCCTCAAAAACCCTTTTACTGACAGGATACGGGATATCCTTATTGTAAAGCTCCCTCCTTACTGAGACACCAACTGGGCATTAAAACATGGGAACAGTCAAATAGCAATTCTAATGCCATTGTTGCAGCAGCTTTAGATTTTATGTGTGCAAATTATTGGTTTGTGTTCTGTAAGAATACAACACAAACGCACAGAGGGTGGGCTGATAATGTCACTTATGCTTTAGTATGGGCTTTGACGATTCCTGAGAATTTTTATTCACTGTATTTATGTGTTTGTTTTCACTGAGCAGATTGCTTTTGATTTTTTCCCTGACTAGTTTGACCTATTAAAATGTTAATACATGTGCACGTTTTTCTTTTTTAATGACTTAACTGAGATCAGAGGAAGGCGTTTACCTGATACATGAAACACCTTGTAATTAGGAAAATATTGTACTGTAGTATTATACTGTTTCTCACAGTACAAGATATTTCCTCCCCCCCCCCCGACCAGAACCATATTCATTGCATCCCCTCTTAACATACTAAGCTCTCTGTAATTATGAACGGATAGCATGCTTCTATATTTAACAGGAGTAACCTTCAGGAGTTACGAGTTAGGCATACATTAAAACAGATTGTGGGTCTGCTTCAAAATTAAGTTCTATAGTTCCAACATCGGAATAACCACTTCAACTGGCAGGGGAAAGAAATAACTAAATTGAGTTATTGGTGGTGGACATTTCTGAAGCAGCCCAATGGGACCAGTGTTTGTTAGTAACTAGTTACTGTAATATTACTTTTTTCAGTAACTAGTTATAGCTAATAACTAATTATTGTTACAATAAGGAGGATTCAATTCTAAAATGAGCTGGTTGCACAGGTAGTGATTGTTAAACTAATATAGTAAATGTAACTAATAAGTAAAGTAATATTTAGAATAAGTAACTAGTAACTTATTACAAACAGTAATAAGTAACTTGCCCAACACTGAGTGGGACACATGCAGATTAAGGCTCCTTGTGTCCCAAGGCCAGGTTTTTTTAAATAAAAAAACCCTGGCCTTGGGACACAGGGAGCCTCAGCACACTTCTTCAAGGTCAGCTAATGTACACAATTCCTGAAATACAATATATTGTACAAAAGTCTTAACAGCACTTCCCATATATTAAAAAAAAGCACCACTTTCTTTCAAACACCTGTGATTGAATGTAAAATTTTATTTTTATTTATTTTTTAACTGTTATTTATGAAGTAGTTCTATCTGCAAAAGGAGGGCTACGCATGGAAAGGGAGAACAATATTTCACTGGAGCAGTGTTCTGCTAAGGCCTGACTTCATAGCAGAGAACAGTCTGATCATCAGAAACCAGACAGGTTTCCTCATCCAAGAGGAATAAAAATGCCTCATTTGATACATTTATGGCTCTCCTTGTAGTCTAAAAGAACTGGGTTAAATTAAATAAAAAAGGTAATTTAAAATGTCTCCTTAATTCGATGCTAATAGGTGGGAATGTGGTGTGTGGGGGTCTTTCATGGGGGGTGGGGCCCTGTCCAATTGATTATTCTGCAGCATAGAGGCATCCAGAATGTGGAGTAGAGTCCATCACCTCTGTGGTGGCAAGGAGACCGAGCTCAGTTCCCACTGGGGTGGAACAACTGCTGGCTGGGGTGAGCCTGCATCTGGACAGCTGGGCAGAGGGACAACAGCACGTTCAATTAAAACCTCCATGCGCTACGCCGTAATTCACTCAAACAACATTCTGTCACTGCAACCAATTACAGCAGCTTATTTTTTTATTTAAAACCCTCAACAATATTAAGTATGATGTTCTGCCACTAGATGTCACTAAGCGCACCAGCATCTCAGACCAAAATATAAAAAAAATGTGCTTCTTTGGTGTCACACGTCGTACGCACGCGTACACAAAAAATGAACAGGATCTTGGGTTACGGTAGTGTGACGTTACTCTCTGCTCAGGATGCAACTATTTTGCTTGTAAGATTTCTTGAAATAAGACATCTGGATAGAAGCGCTCTTGTCTTATATTAAGTGTAGTTATGTATTTTTACTAGAAATTAGACACATACTTGGTAAGATTTAGATTTTTTGTAGTGTAGATATTTGTTTGCTATGAGGGGTGGATGTTATAACATTTTTAATAATCAAATTAGATCACAGTAGATCATACAATAATGCAAAACTTAAATTACATTTTAACTTTTAAAGTGTCTTGATTAAAGAGTATTAAGTGATTTATTTCAAGAGTTTGCCTATCCATCATAATGCATCTTGATTTAGCTGTGTTGCATATAGCCTATAGAGTCCTCGAAGATGCCAATACAAACTCCATGAACACAGCAACTGCATGACCAGTTTATGAAATGCAAAAATTCCTCTTACAAAAATTGCATTTAAATAAATAAATTGCATATTTTTTGCAATTCCACAATAAAGTGCAAAACAAAACTGTTTGAAATGTATTAATAAAAAAATTTAAATCTTCCATGAGACTCAGAATGGAGCTCAGGCACATCCTGCTTCCACTGATCATCCTCGAGATGTTTCTAGAACTTGATTGGAGTCCACCTGTAGTAAATTAAGTTGATTGGACATTATTTGGAAAAGCACACACCTGTCAATTAAAGGTACCACAGTTGACAGTGCATGTCAGAGCACAAACCAAGCCATGAAGTCCAAGGAAATGTAGACCTCTGAGACAGGATTGCATTGAGGCACAAATCTGGGGAAGGCTACAGAAAGATTTCTGCAGCATTGAAGGTCCCAATGAGCACAGTGGCCTCCATCATTCATAAATGGAAGAAGTTTGGAACCACCAGGACTCTTCCTAGAGCAGGCTGCCTGGCCAAACTGAGCGATTGCGGGAGAAGGGCTTTAGTCAGGGAGGTGACCAAGAACCTTATGGTCACTCTGACAGAGCTCTAGTATTGCTCTATGGAGAGAACTATCCAGAACGACAGCTATTTCTGCAGCACTTAATTAATCAGGCCTGTATGGTAGAGCGACCAGATGGAAGCCACTCAGTAAAAAGCACAGCATGCCTGGAGTATGCCAAATGGCACCTGAAGGACTCCATGAGGTCCATGAGAGAGAAAATTCTATCATCTGATGAAACAAAGATCTCTTTGTCCTGAATGCCAAGAGTCATGTCTGGAGGAAACCAGGCACTGCATCTCTACAGTGAAGCATGGGGGTGGCGGCATCATGCTATGGGGATGTTTTAAGTAGGGATGGCACCGATACGATACTTATATCGGAAATCGGTTCGATACTGACTTAAATAGCTGGAACAGTATCGGTGACAATTTGACAGTTGTAATCGATCCATGGGGCTAATTCAATTAAATTAATTTACAAGCGTATGTCTACTGTCAAGCATCAGCCCAAAGTGCCTGTATCTGTATCGGGACTGAAAAAAAATGGAACTGGGAAACTAGTCGGGATTGAGGGAAAGATGAATGCAGCAATGTACAGAGACATCCTTGAAAATGCTCCAGAGCGCTCTGAACCTCAGACTGAGGCAAAGGTTCATCTTCCAACAGAACAACGACCCTAACCACACAGCCAAGCTAACAAAGGTGTGGGTTTGGGGCACCTCTCTGAATGTCCTTGAGTGGCCCAGACAGCCCACACAGCCCAGACAGCCCAGACTTGAACCCGATTGAACATCTCTGGAGAGATGAAAATGGTCCCCCTTTTTGAAGAGGGGAACCACCACCCCAGGCTGCCACTCCTTTGGCACTGTCCCCGACTTCCACGCGATGTTGAAGAGGCGTGTCATCCAAGACATCCAATGTGTGTGTGAATTTGATTTACTAATACAAATATTTAGGGCTGTCAAGCAATTCTAATCTAATTACACACTTTAATTATTCAAATTAATTGCAAAAAATCATGTTTGCCTTTTGCTCTATTTTTTGTGACCAGAAGTAAAGGCAATGACTGCACTGAGATCCTGACCTTATAACTCTAGAGTGGCATTATAAAATGTGATTTTTTTTCCTCTGCATTTAAGGGGTTTTAAGATATAAAGTTAATTTAGTGTGAAACTATGTGTGGGGAGATGCAACACAACAACACAGGTATCATGAGAAGCATGGTAGGTTATATTTTATTCTGTTTCCCAAAATTAACCCGAAGCAAAGTTTATCTTGCGGAAAAAGGTACCATTTAGGAAACTTGGTTAGTATATAATCTATCCTGCTTGCAGCTAACAAAAATATATTTTAAATCTACACTACTGTGGCTGGCTACTGTGTTAGATCTAAAATTGGCTAATCGCCACTAACGTTAACGATATAACAGATAATCTCCCCTGATGCCTTCCTTTGTTGTTTACTTGCACTTTATTACCGCAGAAAGATAGACTTCTTTCTCTTTTATGTGATTTAGGCCTACTCTCGCCTCCAATTTAGTCACTCACCATATCTAGCGTTAAATATTGCATGTCTACACATTCATCCATGGCATTATAAAGTCTTTTTTTTTGACAGTTTATGATCTTAACAAAATCAGGTCCTTCTGTCTCCAAAAGTAGTGTCCAGGCTCTTGGTATAGTTTTTTGACACTGACAGCGGACAATAGTTTTGTCCAAATGGAATGTCCATGTCAGACGCATTCTCACTTACGGTAGGCCTAATGGAAATAATGTTTGGTATAGTGTGAATGAAGGCTACCGAGTAATTTATTAAGATTTTAGCATTTATATCAATAATAGAAGTATTTGGACGAATCAGCAATATCATCTTCAACCTCTGCCATTTGCATTCTACCGGTTTCACGATCTCGTGCTGTGTGAATTCTCCGCAGCAACAGTTAGTTATCAGTGTGATTAATCAGCATAAATTGTAATTGTAAGAGTTATTTTTTTATAATAAATAAATAAAAATGAACGTATTATTTTGACAGCCCTAAATTTTTTATAATATCCACCCCACAGAATCGTACATGCAGTGACTTCAAACAACGAGAACCAACGATGCTACGGTTAATGTGATTGCATCACAATTGCCAGAAAGGGCTTGGCAACATGTTCAGCTTTCATTGACATACTGTTGGACCAATAGTATTTGTTGAATTATAGAAAATTGACCGCTTTCACCACTGTACGGAACACCATGACCAGCTCACGGAGTTCCGTTCTAACGCTGTAACGGTTTATTCTCTCCACTAAGGACCGATCTTTCCAATGCTTTATCCAACATATTAACATGTTTTACTGACAACCTTAAACATCAAACACTTGCAGGATATACTACATTATATATTATTATTTATATTGGTAATTCATATGATATTATTAATTAATGTTTATTACTGTTGTCATTAGCTGTAATTCTGTAAATAATGTCATGTTTAATGTCAAGTTGACATTGTTTGGGATCTGTCTGTCATGACTTGACATTAACCAAGATGACATAACCTGTCATTGTCTTTGCCATGACAACTTGACATAAACCAAGATTATATAACCTGTTATTGTCTTTGTCATGACAACCTGTCACTACCCAAGACAACATAACCTGTCAATGTATTTGTCATGACAACTTGACATTAACAAAGGCAAAATAACCTATTGTAACCATTGTAATAAAGCTTTATGACATATTTATGACAGGTGAAAATGTAGTAAAATAGTCATTACACTGTTAGAAATACATTTGACAGTGTAATACAATGTAATGACATCTTAATGACAACTTTGTTTAATGTCACATCGTCATGACAAAGACATTGACGGGTTATTTTGCCTTGGTTAATGTCAAGTAGTAATGACAAATACATGAACAGGTTATGTTGTCTTGGGTGATGACAGATCCCAAACAATGTCAACTTGACATTAAACTTAACATTAAACATGACCTTATTTATTTATCGAATTACAGTTGACAGGTGTAGCGTCATGGTTATGACAGTGTTATGTCAGTCAATGAACACAACTTCAAAATAAGTGTTACCCCTTTTTGTTTAATTTAAACATTTGTAAGTTGATGAAATTAGTTATAAAAGCTTTTTCCCATATGGACTGGTCCATCCCATAGAACTCAATTCAAAATGCCCTCCCCCTGCGCAATTCCTATAGCCAGCCTTCAGTACTAACGGAGATCCTGTCTAAACGAAATATCTGATGGTAGTCAATATGATTTGGCTGGAAGCGGAAGAACACACACCAACAGTATTTAGAACATTTTGGACCGTGACGTTATTTGATTTCTGTCACGAGTACGGTGCACCGCGAGTTAAAAGTGGACGCCGGGACACCGTGAGTCTACGGTATGGAAGCTAGAGTGAGGCGCTTCATGTTCAGTCCCACTGGTCTGAAGGCTTGCTGGCCAATCTTACCCTGCTGAGGGCTGATGTAGTAGTGTTGGTGTGGACCCTGCTGGGGCGGAGGCCCGTGTTGAGGGGTGGAGCCTGTACCCTGCTGGGGTGCGTAGTGCAGCATGACGGGGGGGCCGTGGCCCGCTGAGTGATGGGGTCCAGACATGCCCCCTGCCACATGGGCCTGGGGAAGGGGACACAGCAGGTTAAACCAGAGGACAGGTGTGTGATAAGTGTGTGGCGAGAAGTGTTGCAATAACAAATAAACTTAATCTTAAATAACAACGTATTGCACTTTTCTCATCCAGGTTTGAGTCTAACCGGTGACACACTGAAGGTGTGGTTTTTAGTGTGATTTTCATAAAAAGGCATCTGCTGATGTGAACCACATATCACAAAAATGAACCCTGTAGACCTACAGTATAGATCTGGAAATGGCTCCTAAGTTTCAGTCAGCCAACCTTTTGAAAAGGTATAGTCAGTGACCGTAAAGCCCGCGATATATTTGCTTTTAAATACGCATTTGCAAGATGGCTGCCATGGGTATTGGGAGCGGATCCTGTGTTTCTTTGGAGCACACCCAAGGTACGCAGGCAAGTATATTGAACAATTCCTTGTCGTTAGTGGTATAAAATACCACTGTTTTCGTCTTGTCATCGAAAATACATCTTAAATTTAGTCATAGTTTATATTATCAGTTACCTATTTTCATCTCGTTTTAGTGATGGGAAAAAGGGTCATTGACAAAATATTTTTGTCATTTTTAGTCAACGAAATTAACATTGGTGTCGAGGTGTCCTTGAGCAAGACACCTAACACTAACTGCTCCCGGTGGTCAGGTGTCTTTGCATGGCAGACATCGCCATCGGTGTATGAATGTGTGTGTGAATGGGTGAATGTGAGGCAAATAATGTAAAGCACTTTGGATAAAAGCGCTATATAAATGCACCCATTTACCATTTGATTCATGACTGACAGACATGATGTGTCAGAATAAAGTTTTTAAATATAATAAAGGTTTTATTAGCTGATAAAGTTGTAATGGACACAATTTGTTTGTTTTATTGGTGCAAATAGTTGCCATAGACAGATAAACTTTTCAAAAAAACGTATGTTTTACATGTATAACTAATTATTTTGCGGACCCCCAGGCAATAGGTTGCTGACCCCACTTTGAGAACCACTGATTTAGAGAATCGATACAGTGTCGCATATCGCGATACCCCGGTGTATCGATATTTTCTTACACCCACAATTGACATGCATACACACATACTGCATATGTGTCCCTGTTAGCCAGCCAGCCAGCCAGCCAGCGAGCTGCAATGGAGGGGCTGACCTGTGTGAGCTGGCCTAGTTGAGGGAAGCCATGTGGCAGAGGCTGGTGGGTGGGCAGGCTGTAGCCCTGCATCTGGTAGGAGGCCTGGGGGGAGCTGTGGCCCTGTGGCATGCTGGGGGGGGTGGGTGCTGACAGGCCTCCAGAGTGGTACATGGACGGGGGCTGAGGGCCCGACTGTGGGGGCAAGACAGACGTTAACACACACACACACACACACACAGTACTGTGCATAGCAGGGATGTGTGGCTGGAAGGGGGGTCTACCTGGGAGTGTCCCGGGCTGGGGGCCGCATGCTGAGCAGGGGCCTGGCTCGCTGACGGGGTGCTGGCCGGCTGAGGAGGGTGCATGGACCCAGAGTGGTGAGAGAACGACTGAGGAGCTGAGACAGACAGACAGACAGACAGACAGACAGACAGACAGACAGACAGACAGACAGACAGACAGAGAGAGAGAGAGAGAGAGAGAGAGAGACAGGGGGGGGGGAGAGTCATATGGTCATGGGGCTCCACATCAAGAGGGTGTCTTGAGGAAAAACACTATATTAAAGTGCAACAGCAACCCAGCTCTGAGCATAACTCCACCTACTACAACTTTGAAAAACACACCAAGGAGCTGAGTAAGGGGAGGGGGTCCCACATTAACAGTACTTTTGAATTTGATGACATGAGCGTACAAAGTATGAACCGCTGAAAGCCAGCTTTGTAATGGATATGACATCTATATCTGTTTTCAGCACATAAAATGCTGATTTTTTTGAACATATTGAACCAGCATTGCTGTGTCTCAGGATCACACATGAACTATATTACTTAATTCACAGCTCAAACGCGGGGGAAAAAAATGTTGCCTAATTTATTAAACTTAAAAACAACACAAAAAGTATCTCTAATTAAAAATGATTGACCATCTATAAAATGTAAGTAGTTAGAAAATGACTAAGCAGGTCAGGCAGTAGCCTAATACTGTTATGCTCAGCCTCCCCTACTCACCGTGTTTCCTTATTTTCCTCCTAACCCCTATCTGAGCACCTACAAATAACAAAATAAAATAATCCGTTCAACTGACTAGTATTCATGGTGCAGACTAGCGATGGTAGCAGTGTTAAACAGATTAATCGCGCACATCCTTTTTCAAAACTGTCCAAAAAGACCCCCACAAAACCACGACATGAACCGTGGCTTTGGTGAACCATTGCACCCCAAGCGGTTTGTGGTAGCAAAGATGCACCGTTTTCTAATTGGGTCCATCATTTTTAAAACACCCTGTATATGATTGGTTGGACCTGATTGATTGGTGTTTGGGCCTGTGTGTTTAATGGGCACATCACCTGACTAGGGAAAAAAGGCAGCAATGTGAATGGGATTCTCTTGGCGCTTACCATACATGGCCTGCTGAGGCCCCTGGTGGCCCTCAGGCTGACTGGAGTACTGAGGCCCTGGAGCCATGGCCTGGGGGGGCCCCCCGGAGGTCAGCATCCTGGCTCCGCCCTGCAGCATGGAGTAGACCGGCTGCAACACACACACACACAGAGATAGAGATGTAAGTGGTGGCAGCGCTCTGCAACAGCAGTCCCATGCACAGGAGCGCCAGGTTGAGGGGGCTACCTGTCCGTGGTAGTGGGGGGACATGGCCTGCAGCACCTGGCCGTACTGCAGGTAGGACTGGGGGTAGGGCGATGCCACCAGTGGGGGGCCTGCCGCCGACGCAGCTGCCTGGAGCATCGGGGGGCCCGGGGAGGCGTGGTGCTCCGGGCGGGCTCCCACCACGGGACCTAACCACACACACACACACACACACACACACAGAGACAGACAGCATGACGTCACAGCTTGCGCACGCTGTGCCGGCAGCACATAGGCGTCGTGTGTGTGTACCTTTAGCCCTGGGGGGGTACTTGCCCTGACTGACGGCGTACATGGTGTACTGGTTCATGGCCGAGGCCTGCGGAGCACAGAAGGGGTTAGCACGCCACCTAGAGGCCGCAGCGCTGCAGCGCACGGACGCGCCTGCCGGTACCTGAACTGCAGCCGGCCCCTGCATGGGGATGGGGGACATGTAGGACAGGTAGGGGGGGCTGCTGTAGATGGGCCCGCCACCTGAAGGGGGGGGCAAGACCACCGTGGGGCTGGGAGGGGCGTGCCGAGGGGGGGTAGGGGTCGGCGCCGGCTTCTGCTGCTCTCATGGAGGACAGAAAGTACAGTTCAATAAAAACACAGTGACAGTAAACGGAATACTAAACGCGTGTGTGTGTATGCTGACCAGCACAACAGGTCCTTTGATGGGGAGGAATTCTTTAGCATTGGGGTTCAGTGTGGAGTGTTTCACCTGCCTGTAGGGAACACAAGCCATATCAGCACACGCGCCATCTCACCTGCCCTCACAGGGCACTTGGGACTAGCCTGGTGTAAACACACGCAATGTTTAATATGGGTGCGTTCAGTGCTCTGAACGTTCAATTACATTCTTTATTGAAGGACAACTTTCCTAGAAAAACACTCACAACGGAAATCTTGTTTATGCGCCAGAATTAGAACACAAATTGAGTGTAAACGTTTTGAAATATTTCTCTCCAGCAAATCTCTTATTTATACTAACATTTACCATAGGAAACAAATCTGCAGACACAACATTGTATTTTATAAAGAGACTGATTTTCGCAGTATTCCCGTCCAGGCTCCCGATAGAACACTCATTTTTTTAAAACGTTTTGAAATAAATATTTGTCTATGCTTATTTCAAAACATTTACACAATAATAGTAGTTACAACAACATTTATCAAAGGAAACATCTGATGGTGATGCAAGATTGTATTTATAAAACACTGCTTTCCGCTGCCACAACGAGGAAATGCCATAGGGAAATCCCGTCTTGTCATGTGCAAAGTTGTAGCGCTGGTTAATAATGCTCACGTAAGACATAAAAGCGTGTCTTTCCAGCTAATTTAATTATACCAGGACTGTCAAAGGGAGGCTATGGCGTTGTTAGAAACATTCCTAATTCCAAAGCACTACTCATATATGGCATATATGGGTTTGCATGCACAAGGCTTGCTCCGTCGAATTGACGGACAAACGGACAGGTAGTTACAATTTTGGAGAGGTGCACGTCAGCCTACGCCGTAGCCTGACTTTGATGCAGAAGCATAAATGGGCCTTAAGTCATCATTATTTAGTACCAGTAGGCTACCAAATGTATCTTTTATTACACATCTTAAATGTATGCCGTCTCATTCTGGTGACGAATTAAATTACATGAAATTCAAAATCGAATATGTTGACAACCATTACGGTCACATCCTTTAGTTGGAACAGTAGGCTATGCATCGACAGAAGTGGTTCTAGAGCCACGCTGCTTTTGCCATCATCTAGTGCATCTGTGCTGCTGAAACACAAGAATCTATGTGAGCATTGGTCAACCAACAGCCTATATGGACAAACAACTCCTCCCTGTTTTCTAACCTGCTGTTCGGCCCACTGCCGTACGCGTTCACTGAACCTGTAGCAAACGTTCCACCATCCTGAATGCAGGGCAAGTGAATAGGGTCTTGCCACGTTCCATTGTGTGGCCGCTGCCTCCTACTGGGCGTACACCAGGTTTATTCTGATTCAATTGGGCAACGTTGAACCAATGGGTGTTGCTACAACAGTTTTGATCGCCTCATCTAGCTCTAGCACCATTGACTCACTCTAGACTTGAAAGTCATCTGGTCAGCGTGGCCACTGAGCGGCCTGTGCTTACATGGCAGCCACGGCCTCGGCTTGTTCGTTCCCGTCAGCCCGGGGGTCTTCGGTACCCGGGGGCTGGGGCGTCCCTGGAGACGGCCCGGTGGCTGGTGCAGTAGGGGTGGGAGAGGTGAGGGTGGGGCTGGGGGCTGCCTCACTGGTGTGTTGCAGCCCCTGTGTTGGGGAGGAATGGGAGGAATGGGAGGGAAGGGCTTTGGATGGGCCGGCGGAGGATGGGCCTTGCTGAGGGGCCGGTTCTGAGGAGGCGGGGCTAGCAGAGGGGGAGGAGCTAGGCTGCAGCTAGGAGGGACAGAGGGAAAACATATAGGCACATTTATACGAAAACAATACGGTACTTTCATTTTATAGTCAGAACTGCAAACATTCTGCTGTTCTAATAGACAGTCTGCTCATACCCGAAACTCTTTGCCAAATTTCCGTAGTTCCTCCAACTGGGACCTCTGCTGGACTGTAGAAACTGAAGAGAAAGATTAGTAGCAGTGGCAGAGAACCGCATATAGCATTCAGCTGAATTCAGAAACAGAAGTCCAGCACATCAGCACAGCTTGGATCACTTGTCCTGATGGGACAGCCCTACCTTTGGTGCTCTTGCCTTCCTGAGGGCTGGCCAGACTGTCCGCTCGCTCCTTAGCGCTGGAGCTGAGGATCTCGTTCACTGTGGGAAGAAGACATGGAATCAAGCCTCCACGGGCCAAACAACACAATGCATCAGATTAGTGATGGGCATCCAGCAGCTCCCACCATCAACAGGAAACAGTGGGGTGGGGCCAGAGGCTTTGATGGTTGCCGTGGTGACAGATGCGGGGGTGGCATCCAGGTAGGCAGGGCTAGCCTGTGGGAAGTCCTGTGGAGCGGTATCAGGTTTTGGAGAACGAGACACTGAGTGAGAGAGAGAGAGAGTGAGAGAGAGAGACACACACAGGTGTTATGTAGGAGATCTAGACTGTATTCTGAGGAAAACACAGATTCTTGGTCACAATGCTGTCAAACATAAAAAACTACCAGCAAAACAATAATAACAAACATAATAATATACTGTGGTCGCAATAAATTCACCCGCTTCCTATTTCTGAATTCAAAGTATTGTTTAAAGCAATCATCTGGATTGTAGATATATAAGGAGCATATTTATATGCTCCTTGTGTTCAACCTGACACCTGTGGCCTTAGCGTGGTAAGACACAAGTGTGTGCTGCACCTGCAGGTGAAGGCTGGCCAGCCGTTTGGGTGCGGAGGGTTCTGGTGCTCTGCGGCCTCTGGGCTTTAGGAGAGGTTCTGGACACCACTGAGGCACAAGGAGGAACACCGTTAGCTGCGTGACACCAGCGGCGTGACACCGTGGTGAGCGGCCTGCCACCTACCTCCGTTGACGGAGGAGCCCGCGGCACCATCGGCCAGGGCCTGCGGGTGGGAGAGGGAGTGGGGCAGAGCGTGGTTGGTGCGGGGGGGGCTGCCCTGGAGCTGGTGCGGGGAATAGCTGCTTCTCACCGACAGCGGGCTGCTCCTATCAGACGCAGGCTTGGGGGAAGAGGAGCCGGGCCCGGAGTGCCGGGACGATGAGCCGGGCCCTCCCATTCGACCTGAGGCTCCGCCCCTTATGGCGCCACCCATCTCCCGCGCTCTCTGGGGGAGAGGGATGTACTTGCCCTCCCTGGGGGAGAGGAGCAAACCCTCAGCATGGAGCACACACTGGACATACATACATACACACACACACACACACACACACACACACACCTCTACACAGAGGACATCTACACACTGGACGTATACACACACATCTACACAGAGGACATCTACACACATAGGGCATCTACACACTGGACATACAGTATCTCACAAAAGTGAGTACATCCCTCACATATTTGCAAATATGTGAGCATATCTTTTCATGTGACAACAA